>WEIB01000099.1:0-25298 GCA_015476505.1 Urochloa ruziziensis
GCAGCTCGTTCGGGTCGTGGCCGGCGATTGGGTTTGGTGTAGCCGTCTGGGTGCGTGGGGTGGGATCGGGTCGCGCACTTGCGTCGTGCGACTCGTGCCGGTGTCGTGTCGCTGTGGTTGCACCCGGCGGAAGGAAGGCACCAGCAGAGTGCCGAGAGCAACGGGAGGATGCAAGGAAATGGAGGCCTCGCCTCGAGCTCGAGAGTAATGGCTGAAATTTCAGTACGTTTTAATAGAGATGGATTGGGATATGGTACTTCTGTTTCCGGAGTCGATCAATGGTTCAAGGGCGCCTTTCACCTTCACGTACGCAGACGACTGCTAGTCTTGCTACAGAAATGTGTACGCACACGCTTTCGAGGAGCGCGCACCTTGTGGGAGCTCCAGTGCTGCATTCGAGCGCTGCATTTCACAAAGTCGAATGAAAGTTGTGTTCGACAGCTGCAGTGTTCCATTCGGTTGGTGGGACCCGCGATTGGTGGGTCATCTCCTAGCTTTGTACGCTACCGAGAAGGGATCGCATGCGTACAGAAGAATTTTTTACTCGCTCGCGTCGACCAAACTTTGGTGGTCGATTTTACTTCTGACAGTTAACATTCGATCTTCACAGTGTACAAAGTTCGATTGTGTTGGTCCAGTGGTCGATTTTTCAACCACACAGTGTACAAGGCCGTATGGCCATCGGGCATGGGGCCAGCAAACGGTACGGAGTGTACGATGACGACGGGTTCGCCTCGTTTCCGTGGCGTAGAAAGGCCGAGTCAGCTCCATGGAGGCCCAGGCATACTAAACACGTGCTGGCTCGATTCGTGATGGGCCTCCTTGGGCAAGGCCCCGCTGTGTATGTGGGCTGGGTGTTTTTGTACTACTAGTAGGCTGGCATAAGCGCGAGCCGTGCTGCGCCACCTGATACGGCCCGGCGGCCCGCACGTGCAGGACTAGCGCGTGGCTCGGTCGTTGTTGGCTTGTTGCCTGGCCGTCCGTGCTCGCCCGAACGTGAACAAAGCAAGAAGGCGCTCGCGTTTGTTGCGTTGCGCCGCTGAGATAGATACACGCCTTGTAGGAGAGGTAAATAAAAGTGGCCTTTTTCCAAAAAGAAAAAAAGGAATATGAAAGAAACAAAAAGAAGGGGAGTGACCTACCCTGCTACTACTCCTTTTTTTTTTTGAAAGCTTACCCTGCTACTACTCCTAGACACCAGCTTCCGAGTTGAGCATGATGTATGGGGAATTAAGGCTAACTCTATAGCCGAACGTGGCTAGCTGCAAAAGCTACGAGGCTCCATCATAGACCGTGATGCTCTGTAGCCATTGTGCATAGTGTTGGAGGTACACCATGGGCCCACAGGGCGCATGGATTGTCCCCAGACAGAGTCGTACCAGGCGTGAAGAACACGAGTAGAGTATTACAAGGACCCTTCTCGATTTGAAACCAGTCGTATGACTTCTAAGCTACTCGGATTGCCTTTTAGAGTAATCTCCGAGTAGTAATTGGTTTGGATTCTATCCGAAACCTACCTTGTAACCCTGCCCGCCGTGTATATAAGGCTGGGCAGGGACCCTCTCCAAACAATACGATCTCATCAATACCAATCACCACACAGGACGTAGGGTATTACGCCTCCTAAGCGGCACGAACCTGTCTAAAATCCTGAATCTCTTTTGCCTTTGCGTTCCTGATCTCGGCAAAACCCACCTGAAACTCTACTACCTCAAGATACCCCTCGGTAGGATCGACGGTAGAACACCGACACATAGTAGAGTTCTAGTTGGAGCTAGGCGCGCGAGAGACGGATATGGATTTAACGGTGGGCTCTCAAGCTCAAGCAACGAACCCTAGGTGGTCCCACCGAAACGGGGTGGGAGGGATAAAGGCGGTAAAACACAGCAAGCGGTGAAAACGTGTTCCGTACTATATTGGGGGAAACTCGGTATTTTCTTTGAATTAGACACCCTACATGCCAAATTCAAAATCTCTTCTTACTAAACTTGGCTGCAGTTTAACTTTTGTTGCTCTTATTACTGTTTTTATGCAATTGTGGGTGTTGTACAGTGTATTACGATGATTAGCTCTTTAAGCGACTGACTGGTGATGTTCATCGAGCTTGAGTATGCGACACTTCCATACTACGGAGTACATTACTACGTACTTGTAGCTAAAGCCTAAAGGTGATGTAATCAATCTTGACGAAAAGCATACGAACCCATATGCAGCCTGCAACCAGTTCGACTGCCGCGTGCGCAGATTCCATGGATCTGCTAATCTAACCGCTAAGGCTGTGTTTAGTTCGTTGGTGAAAAGATTTTGGAATGGAATCTTTTCACATTTGAAGTATTAAACATAGAGTAATAAAAAAACTAATTGCAGATTACGTCTGGAATTCGCGAGACGAACCTAATGAATCTAATTAATCTGTCATTAGCACATGTACTGTAGCATTACTGTAGCAATTTAGTGTCTAATCATGGCCTAGATTAAACTCATTAGATTCGTCTCGTGATTTCCAGACTATCTATATAATGCAATTTGTTTTTCAACTACATTTAGTACGTAATACATGTGTCCAAACATTCATTTTAGATTTTGGATTTTGGATATTGGAACCGAAGAAGGCCTAAGTAGAAACATACGCCAACGTGCAGCTCCTGCAATCAATTGAGACAGGCCCCCCGATTTTACCCTGCGCCCCCTCTTCCCTTGTTCACATTCAATTCCAAGACGATGAATAGGGTCCTGCACTCCTGCTCTGACAGGCATCCCATGCGGAATTTAACACACACATTTATCTCGCTCGTCACCGTGGCCCCAGCGCACGCGATACCTCACCTCTCACTGTATGTGGGACCACCGAGGCGCGGGGCCCAGGCTCCAGGGACGCAACAAAAAGAGAGTTCACCGTGGCCCCCAAATGGCGAACCCCGCAGGCCAGCCAGGTCGCTGTCCGCACCCTACTGCCCCCGGATCCCACCACCCGGTTTCGTGCCGCGGTTGCTCTGCTCACGCCCCGCCCACGCCACGCTTGCTTCGCTTCGCCTCCGGCCTCCCCCTGCAAACTCGCTCGCGCGAGCACCAGGTCCGGCAATTTCGCGCACGTCGTAGGGGCAGAAGGGGCAATCCACGTGACACCATTAATTAAGTCAACACGAGTCGCGGCCTCCCACCCCACCCTGCCCCCGCTACGGGACGGGGCCACTTTCCCCAAACTGCCCCTCGCACCATCCCCTCCAAAACCACCACCTCTCTCATCCTCACCTGTCTGCCTGTCTCGTCGTCCTCACTCAGACCTCACCACACCTCGGCTCCAATGTCCGATTCGCCAAACCCTAGCTCCGGGGACCTCCCCGCCGGCTCCGGGGGCTCGCCGGAGAAGCCGGTCTTGGCGGATCGGCGCGTGGCGGCGCTCGCCGGCGCGAGGTACAAGGCGATGTCCCCCGCGCGGCTGCCGATCTCGCGGGAGCCCTGCCTCACCATCCCCGCCGGGTTCAGCCCTGGCGCACTGCTCGAGTCCCCCGTCCTCCTCAACAACTTCAAGGTAATTACTGCACCTCCCCTGTACCTATCACCCGAGCCACTCGCTGTTACTGCGGGATCTGCGAATTCCGCTGGCCTCCATGTCACGCCGAGGTGGATTCGTGCCCGGCAAAGAGGGATTCCGATGCGCATTAGCTTTACGCACTAGTTTATGAGACATTTGCGCCGGTGGGATTGGCTCGTGGCGCCGGAATATCGCGCTTTTGCCTCAGCGCTTTCGCATTTCCGGTGGTGCTATGCGGCTTCTGGAGCTGCCTTTCCCGCGGGGTTCTCCGGGATATGGTTGTTTTTGCTCGGTTCCTCCTTTTGGGGCGCCCCTGCGCCGTCTATTTGGTGCGGGGTGATGGGGAGAGCTGTTGCTTGTGCGTCTGGGGAATTATTCTGTCCGGCACACACTTGGTGGCTCGGAGAACAAATCATCACTCGGCATTTCTCTTGTGGGAGCTTTAAAGGCCTTATTTAAGGAAATGTCTCCTCACCATCGGGTGGTATGGTACTGGTCTCAAGTGCTAAGGGATGGTACACCTCCATAAATAAAGCATCAAGCTGTTGGGGGAAGGAAGGAGTGAGTTTTGCAATCTTGAATTATGGGTGGCCGTTTCATTGCCATGGTTTCATGATATTGGTTTAAGTGCTGTTTCTGGTTTTCACTCTTCTTTCTGACAACCCACAGCCCAAAACATCCTTGCTTGGTGAGGATGTGATGCTTGGTTACAGCTTCATAATTTGTATGCTTTCTTCCAGTTTCTTGTTTGGTATTGCCGACGTTCTTTTAGATGATTGGCAAATGTATTCATCTAAGTAAATGAAGAACGGGTGAAGCTAGCATTCGTTACACTGGTGGTTCTAATAAACCTGGAAGGGCTTAAATACTTTATTAATCATAACAGAAATACTTTGAACAAGTGGCCATGCAATATGGTGCAGTTGTTGTAAACTGTTTGCTCTTTGACAGTTCGTAGGGTTTATCCTGCTCGACAAATAATCAAGAACCATTTTTTATTTAGGTTGAGCCCTCTCCCACAACTGGTACTTTTAGCATGGCTGCAATCATCAACAAGAGCACTCACCTGGACATACTGCCTTCGCCTCGGGATAAATCAGCTGTCAGTGGCCATGAAGATGAGGGTTCTCGGGATTTTGAATTCAAGCCTCATCTCAATTCTCAGTCAGTGGTATGGAGCCATTGTTGTAATGATTATTTTTGTAAATCTTTGGCAACATATAACTTAAGAGCATTTTGTTTATGTGACATCACTAAAATATACCCCATCGGGTTTTCACGTTTTTTCAATATATGACGTAGGGTATATGCTAATTAGTTCATTTATTAGCTTGTCCTAAACTCCACTTATCTAAAAATGGAGGGAGTACTGTACAAGTAATCTTGGAGCTCTGTAGAATGAAGCAATAGTTCTGATGTACCTAACGCCACTTCCTTTTAGCAGCACGACACTCACAAATTGTTCAAACCTTATCTATTAGCACAGTATTCAGAGACATCACTATTGGCTTCACTGTTTTGCATCTTAGCTAGCAGCTGTACATTTGGGATATTGAATCAAAGACAAATCACACCCAGCCTCCTACTTATGTGCATGTTTCTTTCACTGAAGTTGTGATTTCCAATTTACCTGATTTGGTACCATTTCTTTAATAGCCGTGTAATTATTGGCAGGTTAGTCTGATAATGCAACCTGATTGCTGACATATTGGTAGTTATCATCCTATCTATGCGCGTCCTGGATAAGTGCGTATCTGAAAATACCTTTACCCAGCTGTTTTGTTTTCGGAAGCTAGGATGTAAATTCTTGCTTCAGATGAATTATAGAACTCTTAAACGTTAGATCTCATTAACTCTGTTTTATTGGGTCTAGTACACATTATCACTACTATAAATTTTTGTTTACTTAGTAACCCAGTGCCTATATTGACGTGGATTTGCTAGAAATTGAAGATTAAGTAACACTGCTCAGTATCATGGTTTGGGAAAATTGCCCTAGGGCTTGCACTAACATGCAAGCCACAAGGGGACTGGGACTGCCATTGGGTGTGTAATAGTATTTTTTTAAAAAAAAAACTGACCACATATGTGAAACTGTGGCAGCTTTCAGGATTTCAGGTTTTAGCGAGTACATGATTTTGCTACATTTGTAATTTACAGCCTAAAACTACTGCACAGGAAAATGTAGTGATTAATGCTGTAATATGGTGGTAGTACAGTTTGACTGTACTGTATGGGCTTCTGTCTTCTTATATGGGCTTCTGTCTTCTTTTTGACTTGCACTGTAATAGTATTGTATTACATAACATTCATAAATCATAATGCTCACATGCAGGCTCCTGCCGCCAATGATCCAAATCATCGTGACATTTCGATGCAAAACCACAGCTTGAATCATGCCACATCATCTAACAATTTGACGACTGAAAATAAACCTCTCTGCTCACGGGAGTTGAATCACACAGCAAATGTTTCGAGTGCTCCAAACCAACTTGTTGCAATAGTTGGTCAATCTGACAACGTGCCTGTGGAAGTTGGTACATCTGAGATGAATCAGATGAATGCCTCTGAAAATGCTGCCCAGGAGACTCAGTCTGAAAATGTAGCTGAAAAATCAGCAGAGGATGGCTATAACTGGCGCAAATATGGACAGAAGCATGTCAAGGGAAGTGAAAACCCTAGAAGTTATTACAAGTGCACACATCCTAATTGTGAAGTTAAAAAGCTATTAGAGCGTTCGCTTGATGGCCAGATTACTGACGTTGTTTATAAAGGGCATCATAATCATCCTAAACCCCAACCTAATAGGAGGTTAGCTGCTGGTGCAGTTCCTTCAAGCCAGGGTGAAGAAAGATATGATGGTGCGGCACCTGTTGAAGGTGAGTGTTCAATTGTTTTCCATAATTATGTTGAATATTCCTGTGCCTTGCAGTTTCGCCTTGCGCATACACATCTTGTTTTGCAAGTTGAAGTATATCAACTTCAGTGATTTGTGCACTGCATTTGCTTTCTCGTTTTACATCTCTGTTCGTGTTGCTTTTAGTAACAACTCTAGTTCCAAGTCTTTCATATTCTTGAGAAGGAATGATATGAGCATGCAATAACCATTTGATACTAATTCTTTAATGTTGGCTGTTACATTTAGCTGGATCTGAGTGTTTTTCTGTTAATATGCAGACAAGCCTTCAAATATTTATTCCAACATCTGTAATCAAGTACATTCAGCTGGCATGCTTGATCCTGCTCCGGGTCCAACTAGTGATGATGACGTTGATGCTGGAGGCGGAAGACCCTACCCAGGGGATGATGCTAACGAGGAAGATGATCTGGATTCGAAGCGCAGGTAAAATATTGTTGGACTCAGTACAGCCTAAGATTCCTGTTAATTTCTAATCGTGTACTCCACATCTGTGTGTCTAGAAAAATGGAATCTGCTGGCATTGATGCTGCTTTAATGGGTAAACCAAATCGCGAGCCCCGTGTTGTCGTACAAACTGTCAGTGAAGTTGATATCTTGGATGATGGGTATCGCTGGCGCAAGTATGGGCAGAAAGTAGTGAAAGGAAACCCCAATCCGAGGTCAGAACTCATTTTGTTCATTAACTTTACCCCTGTTAGGTTTTCCTTCTTTTTGTTTGCCTGGAACTCTTAAGAGAATTTGAAGCGTTGTCTTATAAAATCTCTGGTTTATTTGGAAACTAGGAAATGTTTGTAATTGGCATATCTATTTTTTTCCTTAATCATTTGTGTAATAGTTGACTTTTGTCCCTTAATAAAATTTGTGATTACTATGCTGCTTACTAAAAAAAAAAAAAAAACTCGACCTGCGGGGGGTAAGACAGCCCCCGGGCATTTTGCTAAGAGAGAAGACCTTCTCACGCAGGTCGAGAAAACCCCCGAACCTCTGCCCCACCCTTACACAGGGGCCCGTAGCCCTTGTGAGACAACCACTGGGCTGACGGCTTCTGCAACTACCCCCAGGTAGGAGAGCCCAAGCCAACCACAGATACGACCTGGGCCGGGCCTTGACCTGTGCTTTGGTTATGGCGACAAACGAGGGGATTTTTTTTAACCTCAGCCTGAAATTCGCTCCCACGGGGAGTCGAACCCAGGACCTGAGGAGTGCTACTGAGGCCATCTAACCAAGTCAGCTAGAGGCCCTTTCGCACTATGCTGCTTACTTATACTCTCTAAAAACCTTCAATCCAGCACAGAAGTCTCAGAATCAAAAGTAAATGGCCAATAAACAATAAAAATATCAACTTAACATTTAACTGCTGAATGGTTGAATTTGAACAAATTAGGAAGCAGATCTGGTAACGATGTATGGTGGAAAGATGCAAAAACTGCTATATACATTTATCCCAACTATGGATAAAGAAGCCTTCTTATCAAGATCTGGCCATGTGTCCATTCAAGGTCCCTCGTACTGTTTATTACGTTGGCCTGCTGCCGTTTGGTACCCTTTTTCTTTTAAGGGGAAATTTGGGCACTCTCCAACCAACCCTTTTATGATGAGTTCTATTTTTCGTGGTAAATATCACAGCTGACCATGCAAGAATTAAGAGTAGTGGGAGAAATGTAAAGTGTGTTAGGAAGAAATATCAGGGGCTGTACATTTTGTTCACATCATCATACAAGATAGATTATGTTGATGTATGTATATGTCCTAGCCTGCGCTGCAAACTACATTTATGTTGAAAATAGAGAACTTGTTTTACTCTTTATGGCTTTAACATAAAATTTTCAGGCTTTAACATAAATAAAGTGTGCTTTTTATTAAGGATACAATCACTTTCAGGCAATTGGTTGGTTGGGATTTGTCTTTACTCTTTTCCAAAGAACGGTCTTGGGTTCAAAGCCCTTCATGCAGTTTAATAATGGCTGGGGAGTCCCTTGAAGGAACTTACTCTTAATTAGGTTGCTAGCTAGGCATGTAGAACTTCAATTGATGTTTGGTTTGATTCCTACAGCTGCCAAAATTTGATGGTGCTGATAAGATTGGCATGCTGTTAGTACAATGTTTGCTTCTGTTCTTGATTGCAGGAGTTACTACATTAGGCAGTGCATTCATATGTGATATATTCACTTCTGTTCTTGATTGCAGGAGTTACTACAAGTGCACGCATACAGGATGCCCGGTCAGGAAGCATGTTGAGAGAGCATCACATGACCCAAAGTCAGTGATCACAACATACGAAGGGAAACATAACCATGAAGTCCCAGCTTCCAGGAATGCAAATCATGAGATGTCCACAGCTCCCATGAAGCCCGCTGTGCATCCTATTAACAGCAGCATGTCCGGCCTTGGTGGCATGATGAGAGCATGTGATGCCAGGGCCTTCACCAATCAATATTCTCAGGCAGCCGAAAGTGACACCATCAGTCTTGACCTTGGTGTTGGTATCAGCCCGAACCACAGTGATGCAACAAACCAAATGCAACCTTCGGTTCCAGAACCAATGCAGTATCAAATGCAACACATGGCTCCTGTTTACAGTAGCATGGGACTTCCAGGAATGCCAGTGCCAACAGTACCTGGAAATGCAGCTGGTAGTATATACGGTTCCAGAGAAGAAAAAGGAAATGAAGGGTTTACTTTCAAAGCGGCACCATTGGATCGGTCAGCTAACTTTTACAGTAGTGCTGGTAACTTAGTGATGGGTCCATGAGTCTCAACTGATGGTTATGCCTCCATGAGTCACATATCACCGACGGTCATCATGAAGATCTCTTCAGAAGATGCTTTACCGTGTATCATAATTGAATCAGAGGCGGTCAAGGTATACCTGCGGGCTGCAGCGATCACACAGGAGGTTTTTACTGTCTGGATGTACTTGCTGTATGTAACGCTGCAGCTCAACATTCGTTGTACAGCAAACCAGTTATGATTAATTAGATTATGATAATTTGGCTATGTAAACTCCTTTCTGTACTGGAATATGGGATAGAACGAAAGAGCTATCCGGTGACAAAACCTTGTTATCTTCAGTATATGAATGATGCCAGTTTGATATCATATGGAATGAAATATATCATTTCACAATTATGTTTTCTTCAAATAGACAAAAAAAAAAAAAAACTGTTGGTCTTTTACTAACTGAATGAATAATTTTTCTGTTGGTTTTGAGCCCCAACAGCGAAGATTAGTTGAAAGGGTGGGTGGCCTTTCTACTGAGATCATATTCATATCAGCAAGCATAAAGATTTTGTAAAGCACAACTGATTAACTTAAACATATACCCAAACTTGTACTACACCTCGTCAACCTGTGGTAGGCTGGCAGTGACTGCCATTACAACATCAGGCTATAGGTATTCTACTCCAACTCAGTATCACCATAGCTCCCTATATGGCTATATGTAGTTCTAGAGCTCAGCCAAACATACACATCTAAATGACTACGAGGTACAAAGTCAGTATCACCCTTAGTCAGATCAACATTCTCACAAGTCACAACACTAGTGCCATGCCGACGAGACTATCAGGGGCCTGTTCTTCCAGCCAAGGTAGAGCACGCCGTCCCTCTCGGCGAGTTTGTAGTCCAGCGAGTAGCTCTGCAGCAGCGTCTTGATGGTGGCGTTCACCAGCGCACTGAGCGGGGACGGCCTGAACCCGGCCATCATCAGCCGCGCCTTCCACTTGCCGAACACCTCGTGCCTCTCCACCCTCTCCTCTCCCTCGCAGGCCACCAGGTTCACGATCTCCCTCGCCAGGCAGTGCTGTTCCATGTTGATCCGCTCCCTGTCCTCCCTCGGCAGTGCCAAGTCGATGGACTCGAAGATAGCCGTGTAGTAGTCCAGTGTCTCCGCAAACCGCTGTGCAAAGGGGGCAGTGTTGGTGTTGGACTCCTGCTCCACCAGCGTGAGAACCTTGGGCGACAGGCTCTTCACCAGCCTCAGGATCCGGTCCCGGTGGTTTGCCGTGCTCACGGTCTCGTCGGGGATGTGGTGCAGCTCCAGGGTGAAGTTGACGGCAATGGCTTCGCCGGGAACGATGCCAAGATGTCCCTCTTCCACTTCACTGCCGGAGATAGCGACCGCATTGAACTGAAAGGGCACCTTGTAGAGGCCAGCAATGTGTGATAGCCTCCTGCCAACCAACTCCAGGCCGCCGCCTCGGGCGTAGGATGAGACTGAATCATCAATGCCAGTGATCCTCACAAACGGTGGTCCACCGGGTCTTGCTGCAAGGGCCTGAAGGAGGGAGATCCACTGCGCCCCTTGGGCAATATGGAAGTCAATGATATGGATCCTGTCTTCTCCCTTGACAGCCTCTGCGATTGCGCCATTCGCTGACATGTAGCCAAACTTGAAGTAGGGGCAGGCCTCATAAAGGAAGTGCATGTAGGACAGGAGATCAGAACTCTTGGGCTCTTTGCACTTCAGAGCTTTGTAGATTGAGTTGCCAGAGGCGGCAAGCCTGGCCACCAGACCTTCCACCATGTAGGCCCCCAGCCTCTCAAATGGCTCACCAGACACAGAGACCATTTTCCTCAGCTCTGGAATCATCAGATCGATGGCGAAGCTGTTATTCTGTTCCACTGCTCTAGCACAAGCAATCAGCAGCTCCTTCAAGTTGCTTTTGGGCATGTTCATCATGTGCACCCACTTCTCCGGATCCAAGGAAAGTTGGTTTGCAACAGAGATCTCAAGGCTATCAACTATCTCCGAGTCTGCCCCAAGCATTACAGCCTCAAGATCCTTCAGCTTCTGCTTCAAATCAGTAGGGTCCTCTGTGACGCAGGAAGCGCTCACAGGTGATCCATTGCCATTGGTGGAGCCAGAGTGGCTATCTTCATGAGATAGAGGGCTGCCACTCCCAGTATGGATACTCTGGCTGGAGGGAGAACCATGCCTCGAACAACCAGAAGCTGCAGAGGAGTCAAGTGTGTACCGCTTGTGAGTCTCATGGTCATCAGAACCAGCATCTGATGACTGAGACTTCATGGTGTAATGATGCTGCGGCACGACATGGGTGTCCGAAGCTGACTGGTATGGATGACAGAGGTGCGGAGAGTTGCCAGAATACAGGAATTGCTTCGATGTCTGCCTTGGGACATTGCCAAAGGGGTGCACCATGCGGGAAGTCGGAGTATCAGCCATTCTGGTTCAATACAAGAGTCGGATGCACTAAAACTCCAAGTTGTCAAGTGCTTCTGGTATAACAAGCATGTCCAATTCTGAAGTAAATTCAGAGAACTTTTTGCAGTTTGATTATTGATATGTCTTCTTGTCCTCTAGTACATTCAGATCAAATAAAATCTACAACAGGAGATTAAGCATGTGAGAACAAAACCTACAGAGTAATGTACAAGTAAAGAATTGGCACTGAAGCTTGACAGTGAAGTATGAGAACCAACAACACAACCTTGTCGCTAACAGAAATAAATTTGGTGTGCTAAGTTAATAACGTAAGCACTCACAGCAACTTCCCAACCGTCACAAATCAAGAATTTATTCCTCAGAAAGCAACTTGAGAAAATTCTACAGTTTAGTAGATACTTTTAACAGCATCTCTAGCCATTTAAAAAAGTGAGACAGTGCATCTCTAGTACAGTATCAGACAAGGGACACTTCTAAAAGAATCTCAGATTGTAAATTTACCATATATGGTGAAAGGGAAACATCAACCAGCGATATTTCTCGATTTCGTCGAAATGACTTCACTCAACTAAGTATTCCCACAAAAAAGCTTCTCTTTACTAAGGGTAGCATACTGCTATTTTCATTCATGCTGATTCTGAGAACAGCTCGTCAGCCTGATCAGAAAATTGCTAATTCCGAAAGTTAGATGCAGATCAATTGCTCAAATAGGGTTTCTCAGCTAGAATTGAGTGGACCAAATTAAGACTACACTTACAGGCTACAGCAGCATAACAAATCCCATAAAAACCACCCACCCTGACTATTGCTACCAACAGAAACTCAGAAATAGGACGCAGGAGAATGGCGTGACGCTGACCAAAGAAAGGCTACGGTTGTGCGTCACGGTGGACGCACACCGTACAAGCTCCGACCAAAACGTACTCCCTACAAAAGAAGCTCTGGTGGTATGAACAGTCAGCAGAAGTGAGGCTGCAGGCTGTAGCTGAGTCATAAAGTAACCCCATCGTCTCACAGAATTTCCTACGGCAAACCAACCCCCGCACAGGGAGTTTGACCCGAGCGTTGAACCATCCCATCGCAAGATTTTAAAACTTTATTAAAACCCCTTAAAAATCGAGAAAACCAGGTGGTCAAAAGCTTCTAGATCTGCCCGTCAGCCCGTGTTTGGGTCACGGATGAAGAGATCCGCGTACTAACCACCACTCGTGTGCGTCGTGCTCATCCTAACACCTAATCGATTGACGCGGACTCCAAAAAAATGAAACAAAAAAAAAATCCCCACAACTTCACAAGCATGGCCATGCATGCTATTATAGTTATGTGGCTTGTTGTTGTAAGCAATCCTGTTCTTGCAAGATATGCAGAAAACAACCATTTGTTTTCAGGGAAAAATAAGCATCTAAAAAAAGAAAATCCTTCAGTTCACAGCAGCTTCTTTCTACTTCTTCTGCTGCTCCCAAGTCTCTCAGTGCCACAGCCTAACGAACTGAGCATACAGATCGATTATTCACGCTAACCACCGTCACTACTTGTGCACGGATCCACAAACCCGCAGCGACAGCGAGCCAGGAGCCTCCGAGGCGAGGCGGCACCAAAAGAGTAACACACAGGAGCTAGAAGCGCCCAACAACGAGCGCGACAGGGCATAGGAATTTCCCGTCCCATCCATTTCAGGCGCCTAGCGCACCCGAACCCGAGCTACGAGCTAGGAGTACCGAACAATGAACAAGGCGGGCAAGGCAAGGCGAGGCGAGGAGCAAGCTCGTACCTGTCCCAGATCCTTGAGCTGAAGCCTGAAGCCTGAAGCCGTACTCGGAGAGTGGACGGCGAGGTAGCCAAGTCCCGAAGTCCAGCTGGTTGCGCAGACAGGAGAAGAACACGGGGAGGGGGCGCGGTAGCTGGCTGGGGCGAGAAGAGAGGAGAGGAGGCGGGGATGGTGGGCGCTGCGCTGGGCACGGGCAGGCAGGTGGTGGTGCCCGGGGAGTGAGATGTTTCCGCCGAGGGAGGAGGGGCGGCAGGCGCCGAGTATTTCTACCCGCGGCGTGCGTACCCCGTGCGCGTCGTCCGCGGTTTTCGTCGCCAGGAGTGACGCGCGGGCCGCGGGCCCCGCCGCGCGCCTGTGTTCAAACCGCGGGTGCGTGCGTGCAGTGCAGGGCGACACGGCACGGCGCACCACACCACACCACTGCTCTGTCCTCTGTGCTCTACTGCTCTCCCCACACTCCCACAGGCACCCGCACCACGGTGACTCAGAAAAATCTGGGGCGCGCGCGCTGCCCGTTGCCCGATGCCGCGGAGCAACGAGCTGTAGGCGTGGCGGGCAATCGCCGGTCGCCGTCGACGGGATCGATTCTTGACGAGTGGTCGAGCAGCAGGATTTTTTTTTTCCTCTCCCGTTCCGTACGACGGATTCCGAGATGACACTGTGGAATATGGAATGGGGAGGGGTAGAGACTACAGTGTCGATAGATTAGCTGCAAATTGCGCTTGATGGCCACACCTTTGGTATTCATAATTGTGGATTGTGAGATGACGACGACAATAATCGCCCTGCCAGCGACGGTTTCCTGCACGTGCACCAAACTGTAGCTCGGTCTCCCTTTTTCCTACAGTTCTTGTGATCCCTTTTGCAAATTGCAATTAACTTCTTCTAGCAGTTGATGACCAAATTAAAGGAGCTTCTCGGTACCTCATCACATATCAAATATTATATGGATATCATTTCCTGGCTTTCTGCCCTTCTACTATAAGCGAAAATTTCTCTTGAAAAGGTGCGAAAAGTGAAATGGTGTATTTGCACATGTAAATATTCTCCTTGCCTTTGTTCTACGCTCGTATGTCTGTACAGACTGTACTGGAATACGGATAAAAAAAACCAAATGCAAGCTCGATCATGGTTTTGAGTCGGAGTACTGCGCAAAGCAAGCAAACTTTAATTAATTAATCTCCTACACGCAGCCGCAGGGCATCTCCACACTGATTTACAGAAGGTATACACCAATCTCTAAGCTTTTCCAGCACATCACCCGCTAGATTTTCCCGCGTACACACAATTAAAAAAGCGCCGACGTCCTAATCATGCCGTAATCTTTATTAGCACCATCTCTCCTCTTTCCTGTGGCATGGTTTTCTTATCTGTCTCAATGTTATCCCCCACCATCTCCTTTTCCTTTTGACCGTACCTTTTGCACTCCTGGATCGCATGGTGGCCGGTGTCTTCCCCTCATCAGCACACCCTAGCTAGCCATTGTGGCACTGGTAGATAGATAGATATAATAACGAAGGAAAACGAAATGATAGGTGTTGCAATTAGATTATTATGAGATATCGACATGGGAATTCGCTTTGATTCGAGTCCAGATCGCCATAATTTGGGATATCTGGAGCGGTTCGTGCTTGGACTTTGGGAGAGCAGCGTATGCTGCAACTTTTCTCGCACGCCACTGAGAAGCATTGGAAAGCAACATGGATGGCATTATTGGGTCGCCAATCATGCAGAAGATGTTTCGTAAGTACTAAGACAAGTTTATGAGTATGGCACTATCGCTGTGTACTTTGTGTAGGTGTAGCGAAGTATATCCTCGCAAAAAAAACATTTTTTGGACAGAAATAGTCGAGTGGTGATCGACATGCCAATTATATATGTCATCTCAGCAAGCTGGTATATTATCGCGGTTTCTAGATCAGCTCATTAATTACAAGTTACGACGACATGCTAATATTTGTCTCCTAAATTATTTGTAGACCGCTTCACTGAGATTTTAGATCGGCCCGTGACTCAAATGATTAGGACCTTACTATATCTGGGGTGTATGGGTCCATGACCTTTATGCCCTCTTCACGATCCAATCTGTTAAGACCTAATCTTTAAATTTGTTAGGTTAAAAAGTTAGACCCATTACCACTCCTAACTCCCAGGCATAGCCATTCCTCGTCCAAGGCACCATGGATGCACACACAAATATATCTCTTTCTCTTTACGCATGCCATTGCTCAGCTCCCGGAAAGTAGTGGCGTGAGGCATTTTTCAGAAGGTGACCACTGATCACGTATGTCTTTACGTCCCGCGTACGTAGCGTGGAACTGCGGACTGCAGAGACAGGAAGACAACGACACGCCCATGTACACGCCAGTAACCCAGAATGGTCGTCTTAGGCCGTGTTTAGCTCCGCGGTGAAAAGATTTTGGAATGGAATCTTTTCACATTTGAAGTATTAAACATAGACTAATTAAAAAACTAATTGCAGATTACGTTTGGAATTCGCGAGACGAACCTAATGAACCTAATTAATCTGTCATTAGCACATGTTTACTGTAGCATTGCTGTAGCAATTTAGTGTCTAATCACGTCCTAATTAGACTCATTGGATTCGTCTCGCGAATTCCAGTCCATCTATATAATGCGATTTGTTTTTTACCTACATTTAGTACGTCATAGGATTTTGGAACTAAACAAGGCCTTAAGAAAATGTACCCGTCACTCTTGCCGGTCTTCAGTCTTCAGTACCAAACAAACCAGGAGTTGAACTGAAGCGAAGCCCTGGGGCCAAGGGAAATTGCCGAGCTCTTGATGAGGTGGCAGTGGCCAACTTTTTATTATTTCCGTCTCCGAGTTCAAGAGCTGCTTATAGTGGTCAACCTTGGACCGGTGGCAAAGTGGTCTACTGGTCTGACCCCAACCGTACCATGGAAAAAGCAGGAGCAAGACGACGCGACGGCGTCGATTGGCTATGGCGCAGGTGTTTGGTGGTGTAAGCCAAAGCTCATTGCTCAGTCCAGTGATTGGAACTTGACCACACATTAGCACTACCATTAGTCAGCTTTTGTGTTAAGTAAGCTGCGGAATGAGAAGATAGGCGTCGTCTTTTCGTGTGTCGCCTGCTCTGATCTCAATTGACTTTTCTGTGTCTTTTGACATGGAGTATATGTTAAACTACAGGAGTACTCGTAGAGTACAGTACAGGTCCTTTCCTGGATTCTCCATGTCAACATGCATGCATCATGGGCATGTTGCATTATTCCTTGGATTTGGGTTTTTTATGACGCCGCGTATCCGCGACCTTTCGGCCTGATAGATCTTTTTGCGAGCAGCGAATGAAATGAAGGTGAAAAGAAAGGCGGCTACTATACGAGTCATCGGTCATGACTCAGTGCCCCGTCTGCCCGAGGGCAGCGCTGTTGAGCATCTCAAACAAAATTACTATCCCACTCTTCAAACCAAAATTTAAAAGCCTATTAAAAAATCACACTACAACAGAGTTGCTATCCGGATGGCTATTCATCCGGCTTGCCAAATGCTCTTTCACACTTTCTAGACTTGGCAAGCGAGTTTGGCTTGCCAAATGTGGGTCCACACGCATAATTGCAAAATGAAGAGCGTAGAATGGAGAATCTATTATAGTGTAAAATGGAGAGGTTGTTGGAGTAAATGTAAGAGTGTATGTTTTAGAAAGGGACTTAGCTATTGGGATTTGAAGAGCGAGGAATGGATAGATCCCTATTGGGATTTGAAGAGCGAGGAATGGATAGATCGTTGGAATGAGCTACTCAATATAGGGATCGATATTTTTACCAACTTACCTAGAGAGTCGAATAGGAGAGGCAAAAATAAATAACCTGTTGGAGTTGCTCCTGCTATCCCTCCATCTACCTTGTAGACACGAAGCAATTATGCTAACCTGTGCAGTGTATTAATGCATTGCTATCTAAACATGTTACATGCTACCAAAAAACACGAACCAATTCTGCTAGCCTCCATACCATTTAGTAGACTGCTACGTAAACAGTTTTGCCGATGTGGCAAGAGAATTAAAGAGGATTGAAAACGACATCGTCCGTCATGCTGGAAAATGGCATGACTGGCACGACGATGACGGGAAACTCAACCTACCCATTTACCGCGGCAGTTATCAACGCGTTTCCCCTTTCTCGCGTCGTCTTCCCTTCGCTGACGCGGTCCATCTCGTGTGCCAGCCTGCCCTACCAAAGAAAGGTGTGCTCTCGTGCGCAAGCCAAATCCTTCCGCACTTCTGATCCATCCCCAGTTGGTCTCTCCACTGTCTAGTTGATCTATTTCTCCCACCTCTCGCCGATTCCATTTTCCCATCCCTCGACGACTCCAACCCCTTCGCTCGCTCCATAAAGTAGTTGCATCCAAATCCAACCCCAATCGCCCTTCAACGCTCCAATCGATCCAATTTCTCCCACCTCTCGCCGTATCCTTTATACCATATCTCGCAGACTCCAATCTCTCCGCTCGCCCCATAAAGTTGTTGCGCCCAAATCCATCCCCAACCATCCCTCTTGACATCCCCAACCTTTGAGCAAGAATGGGTCGACATGGATCAAGGAAGCCACATTCGAAATCCAAGCAAGGAACCAGTGCTCCTACCATGTGTGGCACAGGCATCGATGATGGTTTAGATGTCGGAGCTTCGACTATCGGTGTTCAAGCCTCCGGTGGTGCTCCTATCGCTCGTGCTCCTGCTACTGATGTGGAAGCTCCAAGCATCGGCGTTGCACACTGTGGTGGTGCTCCTACCGCCCGTATTCTCACCACGGGAGGTACTCACGCCGCTGATGCTTCTACTACCAAGGCTCCAAGCTCCTACCGTCAATTCACGGCGGCCAACGGCGTCTCGTGGTGGATCCTCCTCGATCGATCTGTCTCCTGACAACTCAAAATGGTATGTTGCCTATGTCCAAAGCTATGTATGATTCCGTTCACCTCATATTAGAACATTATTGCCAGTCATTTATAGGTTAGCATTGCAAGTTTCTAGGTGAAATGCAAATGATCTTTTTCTCTATTAGTACCGCATTCAAATAGTTTTTATTTTTTTTCCTTTTCTTATAAAAGCTACTACACGAACTATTTGCCGGAAATGTTAGATGCATAAATGGATATTTTATCTAGAAACTACTGTACAAATCACGGGGTCAACCGGCAAACGTCGAGGTGAGGTCGAGGGTTTGTCTCCTATCTTTTCGTCCATGGATGGATGCTCCTGCTGTCGCGAATTCGCGATTCACCGGTGCCCCACGCGCGCCGTGGCCGCATCCTCGCATGACCGCATCCATCCACGCGGTTTCGGGGCACGGTCCCTCTTGTTCGCTAGCGCCCCCCGCAGGAGATTCCACCCGGCGCGCGGCGCTGGCCACTGCCCACTGGAAGCCGGCCGGCGCCTGGCGGTTCACACGTGCGCGTGCCGTGTGCCGTTCCGGCCGGCCGACGGCGGGCGTGACACGGCGGCCCACGGCCCCGCGCGCGCGATGCGCGCAGGCTGACCACGCCGCGTCGCGAGTCCCGTCGCGCGATGCACGCAGGCCGACCACGCCGAGTCCCGTCGCGATACAGATGGGACCTGCCGCAACACGACGTGACCCAAATGGCCGGATCGATCCGGTGGCGTGGTCAGTTGGTCACGAGTCGCGACGTGGCGCCCGCAGTTTTTCCTTTTTGTGGGGGAGAAACCGGCAGCCGCCGCCGCGGGTGCGGTGCTCGTGCCTGCTCAGCTTTTGGGTGCCCAGGACCCTAGCTGGCGGAGCCGTGGTCACGTCGCGGATTCCACGGTTTCGGCGTGGCTTCTCACCACACCCGGCGACTCTCCACGGTCTCGCGCTGTCGTTTTCGCAGCCAAAGCGAACCAAGCTGTACCGTGCGGGGCTCGAATGCGTCTTCTGTGCGATAGTTAAGCCATCTACTATTCTACTTTAAACCTTTTAAAGTCCACCAAGGTTCATCTAACGTTAGTCTATTCAACATTTTAATAAAAAATATTGGATAAAAATGTTCCAATGTTTTTAAAATATGTTGAACCTAAACAACTTTTTCTACGTTTCTTTCAAAAAACAAAATGAATGTCAACATTTATTGGCCATCTTCTCCGCCGGCTTCAACGGCGCGGCCGCTGCCAGTAGCATCGGCGCTGGGCCACATGACAGTTTGGCCAGCCGGCGGCGGTGGAGCTCCGGTGCGGCGTCACGCGAGGGGGAGGCGAGGCTGGCTGCGGCGACACTTGCCCGACGAGGCCGATTGCGGTGGTGCACGCCCAACGACGAAGGGCCGCCAACAACGTGCGGGGAGGTGGAGTCGGTCGTCGCGGCGCATGAGACGCCTACTAGGGCTGCCAACGGCGCTCGACACACTTGGCGCGCGCGCGATGGCGCTGGGGCCGGCAACGGTGTCGCAGGCCCACTGGGGGTGGACGGTGGTGGCACATGCAGGGGGAGGGAAGGAGTAGAGGCTAGGGTTTTGGAGATGGGATCCAACGATCAAGGTGTCTTGTACGAATATCAGATCTTGGAAGGTTGGGAAGAAAACAAAGTAGAATTGGCGGTACCGTACGATTCTCTCCTTCAGTGGACTGAACTGGTGTGTAGTAGTTTTAGTTTGCACCTCATGCAGCCCGAAAGGCCCAAACTAGGGAGTATTTCATGAGAATACCTAAACCTACACTATGAACGCACATGGAGAGAGCCTATTGATAACCGTATGGCCTGGCCCATTATCTAATGGTACACAGTGCCAAACCATATGGAAAGAACGAACGAGCCGACCGGATTTGCATTTAACCACCTTGAGGCCCATAAGGCCATTACATAACAGTAACCTTAGCGCCTAATAACATCTTGTCGGGTTTTTTAAACTAGTGTAAAAGACACTTATGTTTTTTTTCAGAGTGTGTAAGACACGCGCGCGTGTGTTCCACACTTTTTTATTCATGTCATCACTTTGCATGGTTCCTGCTTCCCTTTTTCCGTTTGTCGTGGTTTACTTCTTGCAATTTTTGTAGGATGCTTTTAGCTACTATATTTTTCTGCATTTGATTTGCAAAATTCTTCTAGATATGAATTATAACAATTTTATTCTATGTTATGCAGGAAGCAAGAGATGACGATAGACGAATGTGTCAGGTCGTTGCGGAGTAGGATCCGACAACTTCATCCATGCAACGCCGACAGGATCGTTTCCTACATGATCTCATGGAAAACACATATGGAGATAAGACAATATTTGCTCGCCTCGGATGAACAAATACAACGCCTGATCGTTGAGGTAAAGTCTTCCAGTCTAGCAGGCACCCAACTATTCGCACCATTACCCCTACAACCACTTTCTGGAGGGATTTACCCACCATTCATCCATTGGCAGTCTCAGTTTTACCCAAGTGGCAGTTGTCATGGAAAGAGAATTCAACCTCCACTTCGACCCATCAGTCAAGTTGGATCATTGCAGCAACATCAGTTTTACCCAGGCAGTAGTTCTCATGGAATTCAGGCTCATAATCTCTCCATTGGTCTACCTGGAGCTTTACAGAACCCATTTCCTGGATTCATTGGCTCGGGGGAACACTTCCACTCTTATAGCATCCCAAGTGACTATGGATGTCAAAGTGTCATGGGATATCCTCCTAGTAGCTCCAAGGAGCAAATCCAGCCTTGTCATTTTTTCTTCTCCATGGGTTCCTGTAAGAAAGGTGAGAACTGTCCATTCTCACATGGGTCCGATTCTCATGAGGTGAGGCAAGTTCAAACTCTTGAGTCATTGCCCATGTTGGAAAAGGAGATCAGTGAGCTCCTGCTTTCACTGCGACCGCCAAAACTCCCAATTGAGTCTTTGGCCAATATTTACACCAAGAGGTATGGAAAGCCTCTGAAGATTGTGGGGTCTTGCACGGAGGGCCAGCGACATGATCACAACCTCACCTGTCTACTCACGATGCTTTGCACCACCAGAGTGATCGAGAGGTAATTCCTAGTCCTATGCATATCTCTCTCTCTCTCTCTCTCTCTCTCTCTCTCTCGTGTGTGTGTGTGTGTGTGTGTGTGTGTGTGTGTGTGTGTGTGTGTGTGTGTGTGTGTGTGTGTGTGTGTGTGTTTACTGACTAGAAAGCATTACAATGTCACTAAGTTATCTAACTGTGACTGCTATTTTAACTTCAGGCAGGGACAATGTTATATCGTCCCAGTGGGAGAGGCCCCGAAGTACTTGGATGAGGGTTTCAAATTGGTGACGTCTCATGCTGAGAAGGGTAGTAACCAGCTTTATATTACCTTTGCTCCAAAAAGCACATTCACTAAAGAAGATGTTTGGAAGTATTTCAGGTATTGTCGTCTACTTTTAATAATTTTGTCCCATTCAACAAAAAGCAGCCTCTATATGTTATATCTTTATTTAGTAGCGTTAAATGTGTTATATTGGTTTTTTTTCTAGCCACTATGGTCCCGTCCATGATGTGCAAATTCCATTCCGGAAGAAACGCATGTTTGGTTACGTGAGCTTCTTGTACCCTGAAACCGCAAAACGAATCTTATCAGAAAGGAGTCCCATGAACCCTCATTTCATATGCGGTGATCAAGTTTTTGTCAAAGCCTGGAAGGAAAAACATGAACTCAAGTAAGGATATGTTACTTGGTTCCCTTTTGTTGCTTGTTGCTCACATATTGTGCTTGAACACAGTGTAAATCTGCAATTACCATCTTGCACTATAATGATACGGTTTAGTGTGGTCATGCTTAGAATATTTACTATTAAGTGTGGTTTCCACATGCTGCTTCTTACAACCTTTTGTCAAGATTTTTAGTTAAACCGTCTCTGGCCATCTTTTCTTATCTTATTCAGCATTACACCTAATACACCGTCTCAACCAAGTAGTAGTAACTAAAGCTTGATCGATGTCATAGCTTGTTACTAAACCATCATCCATTTTTGGCAAAGAGTTCCATGTCCACCACCTCAATGGATATGTCTTACATGTGTACCTTCTTTTGCATCAATATCCAAAAGTTTGGCACACCTTATGCATATTACTAAGTCTTTGTTGCTATCCATAAGTTGTAATATAAAATTTATGTAACACAAGGTTCTCTTAGTTCTTTGGTTGTGTAAGGCTATTGGTCATGTGTGGTCGTTGTATCTGGCTATTTCGGTCTTTCCTTTCTCTTACTGCAATTCCTTGAAATTCCTTGAAATACAGAGAGTTAGCTCGGAACGATGTCCATTCTAACTATAGTGCGCACAAAGCATCATGTCTCGGAATTACTCTTGAGCACCATACATGTGAGTACTTCATACTTGACTCTATCTATAGTCCATGTTTATCATTATAGTGTGTTGCAACTTCACAATTCCTTTTTAGAAAGCTTACTTGTTCTATAAATCTTCTACTAGTTAACAATACGGCAGAATCGTCACATGTACAAAGTCATTTGGACGAGGCACGGACAACTGAAGATTGGTGAGTTTTCCTACGTACGCTCGTAGTTTCAGGCTTTCAGTTGTCTTCACTTAACATCAAAAGTGCTTTACTGACACCATTGTCAGTTTAGACTTTGGCAACATAGAGACAACAAAAGTTAGTGTTAGCTTTGCCTGAGATCAAACTGCTTCTTCACTAGAGCACTCTAGATGCCAATGAGTTAGCTGACATCGTTTTCTTTTGTCACTTCATCGATCTGTCTGTAATATCTGAATTTTGTAAACTATTTTGCAGTGATGAGTTAGGACTTCCAGGAACCCTTGATGATATTTACTAGCGAGAGGAAGTATGTCTCTGTCACTGTACTACCCTGTTGGGAGCCACCTGGCTAAAAGTTTATGAAGAATTATCATAGGATCAGAGGCGCTAAGTGCTCTTCTGATCGGTGACTACCTAAGCATAGTTACATGCACTTCAAATGTATCTCATTAGTGCACTTGATTGCATTATAATACATCCATGCGTAGTTATGGTAGGATTTTACCTAGTGCTTCATTCTACATTCATGAATCTTAACGCAGAAATATTGTGTGCATCCGAGAGCATTGCCAAATTGCCATGCAGTCAAGCTCAAGACGGAAACAGTAGGGGGAGAATTTCCCTTATGCCAAAAACATTTCTTTGTCCAATCACATTATGATCAAAGCAGCTTTATATCACATCGTAAATGAATATTTTCTTGTCGTGTATCTGACTGCTGCACTGTGTCCTGGGAACCTCAGGACAAACATGTACGGTACGGGATCATGTAGCTTGAATCAAGGTGCATGATCCCGGCCTCCCCTCCTCTTCTCTTTCTCTTCTGTTTGCCGGGCAGACTGACTGGTATTTCGTGTAATGGAAATGGGGATGCCTCGATTCAAAAAAAAAATATCTGACAGCTGCAAAAAAAAATCATTTACACTGTATACATCATAAACACGTAAGAAATAAACATCATAATAAATCATAACACGGGTTCGGAACGAGATATAAAGGATCCCTTTGATTCATCTTTCAAAAGTATTTTTGCTTCAAAAAAAAGCATAAAGCCAACCAAAGGGCAGCCTCCCAACTCTGCTTTCAGCTAAAGCAACTTTCATCCAGTTCAATTCTCACATCACGTTTTCCCCTACTTTCACCGGCTGTGAAGTCGATCATTTCATTGAAATTACCCGCTTGCTACTGGTTAAGGGTGTACCACTTTTATTCTTTCTCTTCTTGTCATCTACTCCTCGCTCTCCTCCGTCGCACCTGGCCGTGCCCCTCCCCTCTCTCCTCCTCTCCGTCCCCATCTCCTCCCCCGCGGGCAGACAATGGCAGCGGTGGCATGAGCTCCTACAAGTGGACCGGCGACAACCGATTCCGGCGAGCACGATAGAGGAGAGAGGGAGGTAGTAGGCGCGGGAGCACAAAGGTTCCACTTGAGTTCGATTTCATGTTTGCTTGGGTCGGAGACGTCCCAGAGTAGGTTGTTGGCGGTGGGTGGAGTTCCAGGCGGCCATTGGAACCAAGATTCTTAGCAGTCCACTCGTCGATGCACGTTAGGGGTGGGTCAGGAGGCGGAGGTGGGGGAGTAGGTTGAGACGGTGAAGGCGCAAGAGATTGGAGGGAGTTGGCTGAGGCGCGAGGGATTTGGACAACAACCCATCTCTATTCGGTGGAGAAGAACGGGGTGGGAGACGGGAGCTCCAGGGGCCCTCTTTGCTGCCATGGCCTTGCTGTGGCGCGCGAACTTCCCTAGGCCGACGTGGGCATGACCTCCTCCTCAAGCCCCGGCGAGCCCGACATTGTCCCCTATCGGAGGAAGAAGAGAGGGAGCAGGTTGGGTGGGGTGAACTATGGATGACAGGTGAGGTCCGCTCGTAAGTGTTTCCCAAAAGCCGCGGCCGTTCCACCGAATGACTTTCAAACTTTCATAGCCCACAACCACAACCACCTTTTCTTTCACATTTTACGGTGCATAATAACTTTTTTTTCACGATCATAGTCACAACCCAATCAAAGGGACCCAAAGTGAGGTTGGAGTAAAATCTATTTTTGTTTCAAAACAACCGTAAATTGCAATTGCCCCGTGAAGAAAAAAGAGGCCTTCCATGACAGCGCAGGTGCGCCGTGCTAGGGTTAAAGCGGATCGGATCGGAGCGGATAATACCTTTTTCACATCCCCATCCATATTTTTTTTGTCGGATATGGAGCGGAGCGGATATCTTGCGGATGCGGTTATGGATGCGGATTTTTTCGGATGTCGGAACTGGTGCGGAGTCGGAGCGGTTTCGGAGCGGATGCGGATGCGGATTAATATAGTCGGATAATATATGCTTACATGTAGTTTTTAAGTGATTATAATTTAGCAACATAACACTAAAAATACCCATATTTATGGTTCATGAACCATGACATAGTTTATGGGTG
>WEIB01000100.1:0-25033 GCA_015476505.1 Urochloa ruziziensis
CAGATAACTCCAAATTATCTTTTTGCATAGATTCCAATAAAGCCCTACAATTTGCCAATTCTGTCAACGTATGCTCCAAATTCTCATTGGAGGAACGCAGCTCACAGTCCAAAGCTTCACATCTGCTACTGCCAGCATCCATTTCCTCTTTCATAGAAGCTAAGTTAAGCTGAAGACCTGACAACTCCGATAAAAGCTTCCTGTTATCAGAAGAAAGATGGTCCCGCTGCTCCTCAACTGCTTTTTTGGCTTCTTTCTCAAAGGCAAGGCTTGCACTAAGCTCCAGGTTCTCCTTTTGCAGGGCTTCCAGTAACAATCTGCTGTCAACTAATTCGCTCTGGATTTGTTGTGTGTTCTCCTTGGAGAAATGTAGCTCACTCTCCAAATCTGTGCACCTTAAGTTGCTAGTGTTGATCTCCTCTTTCAAAGAAGCTATGATTAGTTCAAGTTCTCCCTTTACTGTGTTCACCTCGGAGAGCTTAACTCTACATTGATCAAGCTCTTTGCTAACTGCTAGTTTGTTTTCTTCAGTTTCTTTTAGTAGCACCTGGAGATTGGTGGCCTCATCAGAAGACCGCTGTGTAACATCTGAATAAAGGCCAGCAGCCTCATCTAGCTGCAACTGGAGAAAATCCCTCGATAAAGTTGCAGAGTACAGATGCCTCTGTATATCCTCAAAATGATCTGGCACAATGCCTTGTAATACAGCACTTCTAAATAAAGCTGGATCACCATTCTGCTCACAAAGTGGTGTATCCACCGACCCTGTTGGTTTGGCCTGTAAACTCAAATCATTTGAAGTGATGACAGCTTCATCAGTTACATCTGTTGTACTTGGATTTTCTTCAACAGCTGCCCTGTCTACTCCATCAGTTTCCTCCTCAGTGCCTCTTCTCACAGTACTCCCAGGAATCTCATCTGAAGCTGCAACAGTCAACTCTTCTTCAAGTGCAGTCGCAGCAACTGTTTCAGCAAAAACTGTGGGCTCGGCATCATGTTGTACATCTCCATCTGATGGCCTCCCAGAAACACCTGTCACCATTTCTTGAGCTCCTTCATCATTGTTGTTATCAGCTCCAGTGTCTTGAGAAGGAATTGGCACATCGGCAACTTCTTCGAAAGTTGAGCTTGTTGGCCTGTCAACAGCACCCATTTCCACCTGCTGCTGTTCCCCTAGCTGATTGCAATCATCATCGGCTCCGTCACGTTGAGAAGAAGTACTCAACTCCATGGCATCCTTCAAATTCATATCTGGCAGTTTCTCATCAACATGCACCTCACCCAGCTGAGCTCCTTCCAGCAGATCACCACTGCCGTCTCCACTGGTAGCCTGAATTGCCAGATCCTCACCATCAGCTGCCCGGCTTTCACACTGCTCCGAAACACCCTGCTCACTAGTACTGATATTACACGCATCAGAGTCATCAGCCGCCGCCCCCTGCTCTTGCACTGCGTCAGCATTCTCCACAGAGCTGGACTCCACGGTAGCAGGCCCCTCGCCGTTACATTGCTCCGCCTGCGACCTCTCCGCCTCCTGCATTGACAGACGAGCATTACACACGCAAACAGCAGCAGCAGCAGGCCTGCAGCAACCCACTCAAAACCCAGGCTCCCTCGACACTAGAGATGCCACGAGCTTCACCTCGAACGGAGTGGTGCCGCTGCTGCCACCGCCCTCGCCGGCGAGGAACTTCAACCCGACAGGCGATCTCGGCTCGGGCACGGGCTCCTCTGCCCTTGCCGCCGCCCCCTCCTCGGCCTCCGCGTCGGCGTCGGTCTCCGCCGCCTTCTTACCGGGCTCCCGCTTCCCCTTCTTCTTCCGGAACTGCTGCAGCTGCACGCAAGCAAAACGCAACAGCCGATCAAAAATCGCCTCCAAAAAAAAATGGGGATGAGGAGAATTCGCGGGGACTCGGTACCTTCTTCCGCCCGGCAGCGAGGAGATCGGTGCGGTTACTGTTCCCGCCGCCACCTCCTCCTCTGCCTCCGCCGCTGCCGCGGCCGCCCCTGTGATCCATGCGGAGATCTCCAGCAGGGGGGCAGCGGTCACGCGTGGCGGGGAGGCATCAACCACAACCAATTCCGCTCGCCCGCCCAAACCCTATGCGCCGCGCCGGCGGGTTGCCGGAATCGGACCGGGTTGGCGCCAACCTGCAAGATCTGGGAGGCGGGAGGGAATCGCGCGCTCGGGTTTGGGGGGATTTGCGAACACGAGGAGGAAGAAAAATTGACGCCGGAAAAAAAAAAACGAGAAAGAAACAGAAGAGGTTCGTGTTCCACGCTACCGTGGGTTTGGGCTCGCTGGGCCCGGCCGGGTTGGTGCTTGGGGTGGTGTCGGTCGGTTGGGTTCGAGGGATACGAGACCGGCTACGCGACGCGACGGTTTCCGCGCGTCCCCTTCGCGGCGCCCCGGTTGCTTCCGCGTGCTGTGTTCTCTCCTCTCTCGCGAGTACCCCTCGCGCACAAGCTAATCTCACTGCTAATCAGGGTGCACCGATAACAGCGCACGCTAATCTCACTGCTAATTGTTGTGTTCTTGTCGATTTAGCTCTGGCTATAAGTTTCAGTCAACCGAGTGCACGTGGGATGTGAAGTACATACAAGTGGCGATAGTAGTCAACAAGGACGTGGGTACCATTCTGCTCGTTCCTCGTGACAAATCGAGCCTATGTGTTTTTTATAATAATAAAGAAATCGAGCCTGTCAAAGCACATCTCCTTGCGATCGAGTGTCCAGCAGTAGTTTGCAACCAACAATTTGGTTTTGTAGCAATTATATGATTTGCCCAGATGGCCTCTGTTTATTTCGCTACCAACGATGGCTTCAGCTGTTATAAAATTCGTATCACATATTTCACGGGCACCATACTGCTAAAGTGCCCTTATGTTTAATTAGCCTTCGCATTCTCAAATACGTGAAGCGAAAGCTAATCTTTTTGTGACCCAACCAAATCAGAAGCACACAAATCTCTAATCGATTCACAGTGTTCTGACCTTACCTTGAAGTTTTTGAATCTCTATAAAAAACCGACAAATTCTAATCCTCGTCTCTATGGCACGTGAGAGGAGGCTTGGCTAGCGTTGCTCGCTGGGCGGAGGCGAGAGCTGCCATTCCAACGTGTACTTACTACACGATATAAAAACAGAACAAGGACGATATCAACATATCACAAACAAAGGCCATATTTGCATTATATTCTATAAAAAAACAATGCTTCAATAGAGTTTTTGAATTTTAACACCTAATCCTTCAATCTTGCAAGTAGCGATCGGAAAATAAAGATGAAGACCTGTATACGCTAAACCACCACCTCCGGTGGGAAAACCCATGTCATCCATTTTTTAGTAAACTGTTTTCTCTGCCATGGCATTCTGAACGGCATCGGAGTCCATGATATCGCATCAAAAACCTCGTTCGTACTATCAAAATATATGAAACCCGGTTCCATATCCCCAGACACATGAGAAGACCTGCAAAAGGCTCGGCTAAGGAAGAGAACCTCGTCTTGGGTGAGCGCGTTGTGGTCAATAATCCACTTGCCCACATCCATATCCGCCTTGAACACCTCAACCTCGCGAGTGAAAGAATTGGTGAATGGAGGTTCTTGGTGCACGCGCCTCACCATGAGCAACTCTCCGCTCTGTGACTTCGCTAAGTTCCGGGTGGTGATAGCATGGCCCTGTTAGGGCGCCTCGGTGTACGGCCCTATCTCCTCATCGTCTGATATCATGACATGCTCATGAAATATATCCTCCACTTCTTGGTTTGGCGTCCTTGTCATCATCAACGCCACCGTCATCGTTATCGCCATTAACATTATCATCACCATTGTCGTCGTGGTCATCATCTTCCTCCATCCAGCTCCACAAGTCTACTTTACCTTCGGGCAACGGGTGCTTGATGACACGCTTTCCATTGACAACGATGGGCTTGCCATCACCATCCTCGTCGAGGTGGAAGGCAAAAAGGTCTTCGTCCGGGGTGATCCCATAGAGCCATTCTCCAATAAATGCAATGTCACACACTCGGAAGTAGTGCAGTATATATGTACCTTTTCCAGGGTGACATAAGATGACATTGCCGTGTTCGCTGTTGGTCATGATGGCGGGGGACGATGACCTCATCAGCACCTTGCGGACCTCAAACTTCTCGGAGACATGGCCGATGATGGCGTCCAGCTCGGGGAGTGGCACGGTCTCGCCGGAGAAGAGGGTTGTGTAGGAAGTAGGAGTGCCTGTGGTTGACCTCGCGAGGGGGGTAGTCCTTGTACGCGGCGGAGCGCCACTTGTCGACGAACTTGGTACGCCAGAACGCGTCATCAGTGCGGTCGAGGGCGAGCCAGCCATCAGCGGAGCCGACGCAGGTGGCGTCCTTGGGCACGTTAGGGATCGTCCCGTGGGGGAAGAAGCGACGTCGGCAATGCTGCCATTGTCGTGATTTGCCCTTGCGGTTGTTGGAAACTCGAGTTGTATCGATCGAGATAAATTGATGTTTTTTTTAAGAACAGCTCGATCGATGTATGTGACGGGTTTTGAAGGTGTCGCCGTGTCGGACGGTGTCGAGACGATCTCTGACGCCCGCCGTGGTGAGGAGTCCTCTTCCCCTTCCGGGGATAGTCCTCGACCCGCGCTTCCACCCGCGGCAATGGATGATGCTGCCGGAGGGTCACGGCCTGTACCCTGGCCATCCCGAGCTCCGCAGCTTCCTCCGCTTCTTCAACCTCTCCACCGGCGGGGCGCCTTCGCCCGCGCCCACCTCCCCCTCCTGGACGACCATGTCATCCTCGATTCCGTCGACGGCTTACTCCTCCTGATCCGCGACCACGACACCGCCATTCGCCTCCTCCACCCCTTCACCGGCGACGTCGCCGAGCTCCCACCGCTGGCGTCCCTCCTTCCACAGATTGATTTCCCCCAATCTTACAATGAGCAAACCAAGCGCACAGGACTCATGAGCGTCATCGCCTCTGTTGCTGCTACTGCTGGCTCCACTGGGACGACGGCCATCACCGTTATGCTGGCTCTTAACCTACTTCTGCACCGTGTAGCCTATGCCACAACCTATAGCATTATGTGTGTAGTTTATCTTCTTGATAAATTTAGGTATATTTTTCTGTATTTAGCTTTCATATCTGCTAGATGTATAATTGTTGTGCACTTCACAATATTGTACACATCATTTATTAATAGTTCTCTAAAAGCTATCAATTGCATGGGTGTGTTATCACTATCCTGATTGCACTACTTTTGCTGAAAACTTAGCTGCTATCGCGATGTGGTTGCATATGTATTGGGTTCGGTTGTACTCTCTTTTTGTCTTAATATAAAGACACACGGGTTACAACAAGAAATTAAAAGAAAAACTATTGTACACTTTTTGTGGTACTTTATGATTACAATGAGGACGAAAGCAAAAGAGCCTATATATCCCAATCAAGTTTTGGTAGGTTACTCGACAAAGTGATATATATTAAAAAAATTTGTATGCATTGTGTATTGGATAAAAACATGCATGCAGACGCAGTGTGTAGAATAATAGTTGACATGTCTTTACCAGGGTGCTGTGTTCATTTTTTTTTAACCGTGGATCACTCAAGCATATTTTTTTCACTATGGATGAAATTAACTGCTGTGAAATATATTGAATTTGTTTAATTCTTCAATGTAAAAATACATTTATTTTGTTTTAACTTGAATTATTTTTCTTCCATTTTTGAGAAAATTGGTTTTGCTCATATATTGGCTGTTGCTAACGTTCATTTTGTACCCTTCTAGGCTTGATGTCTTGATGGGCTCTCGTTTCTGTGGATGTCTTTGCTCCGGAGTGTCAGGGGAACAAATAATTAGTCATTTGCTAAAGGTCGTTGGCTCAATATGGTTACCGCAACCTTTGTTTCTCCATCTCTGTTAATGTGCCACACTAGTTATGTATTATTTGTGACCCAATAGAAACATGAGAAAGGCAGAGAAGTCACCTTTTGTTTTGGTAATGCTAATAGTAGGGTGTCCGACACTCGGTTGAAAAATCAGACGCTCCAATCTCACAACAATGTTTCGGTGGGAATTTTTTGCGAACATCTTTGTTCCTTGTAATAGGTACACGGCTCTGATTAACTTACTCCGATTGCTACGAATTACTAGCTAATTCACTCTATAGGTGCCAATTCGCATCATATATGGAATATGCTCTACATCATATCATGGAAGCTCTTTAGGGAAGACAAAGATTAAAGCTCTTGTAAAGGAAGCTTCCATGACGAACATATTTCATATGATGCAAATTGACATCTATAGAGTGAATTTGTATAACCCGTAGCAGCCCACTGGCACAATCCTATATATTCTAAAATCTCAAGAATAAAGTTTCAATATTTTATATCTCTCCTTAATCTTACATCCTTGCTAATCTTTGTTACTTGCCAGAGAGGAAGTTGAATTATCATCTGATACATTTATTTTTTGCGCAAATTACCAAATGATACATGGATACCTTGGGAAACTAGCCTTCTTGCTTCCTGTGTTGTGTGTTACATATGTACAAGGTATTTACTCCTGTGAACTGCTGATACATTAGTTCTTGCAGGCTTAGACAAGTGCTACAGTGTAGTCTTTGTAATGCTTTTTTTTGTCCCCTGGGAATAATCTCTGAATTTTAGTTTCAACATTTGAATTTAATACGATATATCGCTTTAGAAAATTAGAAATGTGTACCATGCGATCTGTATATTTTTAGTCGTGTAGCAACGAACAAGATATCTAGTCCTCTGGAAAGGCCAGACCAGCTGCCCCAACGCAAGTTTCTGTAAGGCCAAGACATGGTACTCATCAGAATACCATCGCCCCCTGGTGCTCCTACATGCAGCCACGCTCGCACTCCAATTAGTCATCTTAGCACCAACTTAAACTCTTAATCTAGCAACATACAGTACTGCTCAAAAAAATTAACCTAGCAACAGATTAACTAGCAACCGAATTAAATTGGTTAAACAACTTATCTCCAATTGATAGGTCAATATGGCACTTCAGCCAAATTTGGATGTCAACACCAACCAAGTGGCGCTCTCCCTGCATGCAAATGTCCGGCTCCCCGCTTCCCTTCTCCATTTCCTTGCTCCTCCGCAGCGTGCGGCGCGGCCCTTCACAGGTGCCCCCCTCCTCTCCTCCCGTTCCATCCACTCGCCTCCGCGCCACCACTTCTCTCGCGTCATGGCGGTGCGGGACTAGGGTTTCGTCGGCCACCCGCAATCCTGGAGCTAATTTCGACTCGGTCGTCGGCGATCGACTACGCGCGCCTGATAGGCGGCGGGATTTTGCCGTTCAGGCTCTCGGGGATCAGGGATTGGCAGCATGACGGGGACGATGGGGGAAAAGGCAGCGGGCGGCGACAGGCGCAAGTACCCGATCCATGTGGAGGACTACGAGCTGTACGAGGAGATCGGCCAGGGAGTCAGCGCCATCGTGTACCGCGCGCTCTGCAAGCCGCTCGACGAGGTCGTCGCCGTCAAGGTGCTCGACTTCGAGCGCACCAACAGCGACCTGGTACACGCGCTACTCCCTTTGCATGCATTCTATTTTTCTCTAGCAGTGGATAACGTCGTGTGTCGCCGAATGAGCATGTCACCTGTATTTCATCCAGTTTTCAGTGTAAACGGGATAGGCCCAACTCCCAAGAACACTCTTAGGCCCAACACGCCCTTGCATCTTTGTTGCCGCAGTGCTGCTGCTGCTTGTTGGGCACCTGCCTGCTGCTGGACAAGTGATGTTCAGCGGAATGACTTTGGTCGATTCGTTTTTCTGATTTTTTTTTATCCTGCATATTATAGCTAAGAATGATGCTGATTTTGTCTCAAAAAAAAAAAGAATAATGATATGATTCTGCAACATAGTTGCACCCCTCGCACATTCCTTTTGATTTTGGTTTTGGTATCTATCTGGACAAGTGATGTTTAGAATAATGATTTGGGCGAATTCATTTTTCCGAAGAAAATGATCCAGTGTGTTATAGTTGAGAATGGTACTGACTCTGCAAGTAAGCGAATATTTCTTTGGTGGATGCGTGTTAAATCTCAAATGCGCCAGCAGTTTTGCATTCTTTCAGTTGCATATCATGGCACCCTTTTTACTCTGTTTGCTAGCGTCTGAATAGCTAACCGAAATATTCAATGCAGAACAACATCATGCGTGAAGCTCAGACAATGATTCTGATAGACCATCCTAACGTTGTCAAGGCACATTGCTCATTTACAAAGGACCAAACGTTATGGGTGGTTATGCCATATATGGCTGGAGGGTCTTGTCTTCACATAATGAAATCAGTCCATCCTACTGGGTTTGAGGAAGCAATCATTGCAACAGTGCTTCGTGAAGTCCTGAGAGGTTTAGAGTATCTTCACCATCATGGGCATATACATCGAGATGTGAAGGTAAATGCATATTGCAATTGACTTTGGTCATGTGCATCTGAATTGGTTTCTGCTCCTTCTTTCTTATCCTATTTATGGGTTTCAGCAAATTTAAGTAGTTGTTCTTTTGTCCTTCTTTGTTTGGGTGATAGGCAGGAAATATTCTAGTTGATTCTCGGGGTGGAATTAAGCTTGGGGATTTTGGAGTCTCTGCTTGCCTTTTTGATTCTGGTGATAGGCAGAGGGCCAGGAATACTTTTGTGGGAACTCCTTGCTGGTACAAAATCTTAAATGATACAGAATACAATTTCCTTTCTGACATGTATCTTTTTTTAAAAATATGTTCATCCTTGGACATTTTTAATGTATTAGGATGGCTCCCGAGGTTATGGAGCAGCTACATGGATATGATTTCAGGTAGGGCACTAAAATTTCCTGGTTATGTGCTAAGTAATCTTCATCTGAACTGCTGCTGTTAACTGGAGCTACTTCAACATATTACAGAGCAGACATATGGTCCTTCGGAATTACTGCACTTGAACTTGCCCATGGTCATGCTCCTTTCTCAAAGTACCCTCCCATGAAGGTATACTTGCATCAGCTGTCATTAAATTATCTTTGCAGTAAATACTCATTATCTTCAAAGACTATCTAAAATTCTTGCACTTTGTCAGGTCTTGCTTATGACGCTTCAGAATGCTCCTCCAGGTCTTGATTACGAGAGAGATAAGAAATTCTCGAGGGTAATATATTTTAGATCACCTTCACATTTTATCTTTCTTGAGTACAACTTCTTATTTCTGAAAAATAAATTCTTATAATAGAACTTCAAGCAAATGATTGCTATGTGTTTGGTAAAAGACCCTTCAAAGAGGCCTTCGGCAAAAAAGTTGTTGAAGCAACCCTTTTTCAAGCAAGCTCGTTCCACTGATTTCATTGCTCGAAAGCTTTTGGAAGGATTGCCTGGCCTTGGTGCCAGATATCAAGCTTTGAAGGTACACTAGTTTTAAGTTACTTTGTGGCTAACTTTTCTTTTTCTTGAAATTAATACAGAAAGCTTCTTTCCTTTGATATGCAGGAAAAGGATGAAAGTTTAATGGCTCAAAAGAAAATGTCTGATGGAAAGAAAGAAGAAATCTCACAGGTGCACATATTAAATATCTGAATCAGTGAAAATTGCTCTATTCGTGTAGTAGTTTGAGCAAAACTTTCCACCACTAGGGTCTTCCCACAGAAAATGTTTCTAATAAAAAAAAGCAACACAATCCTGTATTACCCTAAATAACTAGTTTTTAAACTATGCATTTAATCTATACTATTTCTTGTTTTGATAGGATGAATACAAAAGAGGTATTAGCAGTTGGACCTTCGACATGGATGACCTGAGATCCCAAGCTTCTTTGGTAGGCATATACCATTTCCATTGTTTCTTTATTCATTCATTTCCACACCATGTATTCCATGTATTGACCTTTTTTCAGGGCACAGAATGTGAAGACAGTATATCATGCAAAGATTTGGATACATCTTTCTTTGACTTGGACAGCTTGCAGGAGCAAGCACCCGAAGGGCCCCATTTAGTAGGAGATTCCTCAATGAAGTATGATGCTGACATCGTAAGTATCTATGCCTGTGGAAATTTTGGTGTTATAACTCATAATAATATTTGGGCTGCCATCTAACCCAAGCAAAGTTGGTAGGAAAATGATATGACAATCAATGATAAGTCAACTGTTTCATCTCCTGATCAGCCTGCTTGCTTGTTAAGGTAATTGACTTGACTCCTTCCAAACTTGACATTCAAATTTATATATTGCTAACGAGATTAGTTCTATGAGTGCTGCATTTATGACTATGGCAATGTAAACGTTCTCTTTCTTCAGCAAATTGTTTTCTCACTTCTTTACGCTGTCAGGAATACTTCTATGCATGGGATGTCCATAAACGGTCTTGTCAGAAAAGACACCTGCACAGAAAGCTATGATTTAGAATGTCAAGAGAGACATCCAGACGTCATTCCGACTAGCTCTATCCATGAAAGGAAGTTTTCTTTTAGTTCCTGCTCATCAGATGGACTCCTTTCGTCCAAAGAGAGGTTCGTTCTTGTTTACATAATTAACACTAAAGAATACATTCTACATCTGAACAACTGCCTACTCTAAAGTATTAGCATGACCAAAATCAGAAGCAGAACCTATTCTTTTAGTCCCACGAGAGATAGTATTGCAGCTTGCAGTAGAGTCTGACATTTCAGTTCGAAGAGTGTCACCTATGGTTGGATGTTAGTTATAATGGTATTCCTACATTTTTACAGTCAACACATGTGTTCAACACTAGTGTTTGGAAATAATTTCATACTCAAAATCAAGCTGCTTGAGTATACTTTATTTTCCTTTCATCCCATGATGTGTTTACATAAATTCATTGGCCTTGTGTATCAAACAAATAGAAGTATGTTACTTTCATATTGATGACAACATAACTAAAATCAAAGCTACACAACTTTACCGGAAAGAGCATTATATAAGAACATAAACCTTAAATGGCTCTAATTCCCACATTGACATTTCTATGATTCTATCCCAGAAACTAATTTTTTAACATTTTGGCACTGGTTTGGTGTAGTTCAAGAAACTGCCATGTCCTTATGCACCTGGTATTTATTTTGTTGTCTAATTTACCTATCTTCTCAATATGTAACTAAGATCTAATCCTTTCAGCTCCAAAGTGCAAAGTAATATTTATAACCGTGACAAGTGTAATGGAGCGCCCTGGAATGTATCAGATGAAACATCTCCTGAAGCTGCTCCTAAGGCACAAAAATCATCAGGTGAATGTAGTACATACCCACCCCCTCTCTTTACCAGGAACTTATGTTCTATATGTTTCAGAAGTTCAAATGTAGTTTTGTATTTGTGTACCATAAACTTGCCACCTCCTATTGCGTTAGCTTCAACATGCTTCATTTTAATGCAGAGGACCATGATGATAGATCGAAACCTCCACTTATAAGAGGCCGATTTAAAGTTATACCTGGGCATATTGACTTTGATAAGGTATTGGCAAGAAATTAACAGTAAGTGCACAAATATTATGTTAATTAGATGATGACACTTTTTTTATATGATCTCAGGCTCAACCACCTGGCCTACAAAAGTGTCACAGCATGCAGGTTATAGGCACCACTTTTACATTTTTTTGCTATTTTCATAAAACAGGAGAGAAAAATCCTCTTTTTTTGAGAATAGAGAAAAAATCCTTTTACTTCTTACTTTTGCTGTCTATAAATATCGTAGCTGTATAACAGACTGACCAAAAAAAATGAATATCTCATTTTCCTTTTCAGTATGTGGTGTTTTTGACTAAACATTTGATTTTGCTAACACGTAGACAATTTCTCGCCTTCCATCTTTAAGTATACCATCGTCCGCAGAAGCAGCATCAAGCATTATTGGTGGCTCCTTCTACATGCAGCTATATAACGTTCTTCAGACTAATGTGCTTCAGAGGGTAAAGTAACCTGTAAAAGACACAGATAAAATAGAACACCCATCCATCAAACAATCCAAAATGAAGAGCCTAAGCTCTATTGAAGTGTTTATTCCCTATCCTTCTCCTCCGTTGCAGGAGCAAATACTTCACGCGATGAAGCTGTTAAGTGGTTGTGACATGGCTTCACCAGGTGTACCTTCTGTGGCTTCACCATGTATCCCTTCCACAAGCCGTTCAACATCCCCAGCAACATTATCAGTTGACAGATCCATGGTGAGTTGATATTCTTGATAGACTACACTTGATCCTTTCAGTTATGAATACCGAAGTATTATAAAACAAGTGAAGCCTTGATAGTCTTAAATGAAATGAGGAAAATTGGAAAACATTGATAATAGTTCACCTCTTGTGATGATGGTAAACACAATAATCCCGACTACCTGTCCAGTTGGAAGCTGCACATGAAAAGGAGAAAGAGCTAATGAATGAGGTCTTGGAGCTGCAATGGCGGTAATCATTTGTAATTTGGTATTTCAAAACCAAAGCAAGATATGCAGAAATTTAAGAACCTCAGTCCCGATTCTTGAAATTTTTGAATGCTGCAGGTTATTGTGTACACAAGATGAGGTTCAGAGGCTTAAAGCAAAGGCAGCACAGGTGCACACAACATTTATCCTCCTAAACTAATTTTTGTACATCTTCCGAGAATCTTAAAATGCAAATATTCTGTAGTGGATACCCCAGGTATCCCAAATAAAGGGTTGCTGCTCTTTCTCAAAAATAAATTAATAAATAAAGAGTTGCCGCTATTGTAAAATTTCTGCATGACAATATAAGAATGCTTCTTATTGACAGATCTGATCCTCAAGCTGCAAAGGGAGCAATTAAGGGCACGTCGTTATGTCAATGCAGTTTTCAAGCAGGTTTCGAGAATAGAAGAGAGAAAATAAGAATGCCATGTATTAATAATAGAACTAGCAATGTTCGAGTGTTCGTTGGTGTACTAATTTTGGTCCCGACTGTGTGGCATGGCGCTATATTTTTTTGTTCGAGCGCTGTTTCCCGTGGGGGGAAAAAGAATTGAACATGCCTATGATTTGTAAGTTTTAAATCGCCTTCCTTTCGATGTTGCAAGGTGAGGCAGACTAGAGCTAAAACCAAGCACAAAGACTTGATCTTGGACACCCTATGGTGAGCTGATTTTCCAATGTTGCTCAGTGTTTTTAAGGCATCTCTAAAGCGTCACCTAGTCGATAAGGCGGTGGTGGCTCGCCTCGTCTAAGATGTTGCCGTCTGGACAACAAAACGGTGGTAACTCCCCCCTTGTCTCAACGGTTTAAAATCCATGATGTTGCTGCATGCCTTCTCTCTGTTTTCTTGAGCCTCTGCGCTCCACGTGAGCAGGCGATTTTGCCAGCACAGCACAAGCAGCTGGCGAAATTTTCGGAGTAGGCCCGATCCTTGCATCTTTTCAGTAAGGGAAAAAGAAAATCAGACAGCGATGGGGAGCAAACCTGCGCGTGTGCCGCTGTACCGTACTGCCCGGCGGGCACTTGCTCTGTGCCGCCAGCCGGCCACCCGCGCGCTGAGACGCCGTGCCCCATTACCCGTGCTGTGCTGCAGCGGCCGCCCACGCTAAGCTGAGCTGCGCCTGCCGCCTGAATACATCGAGAGGAGATGATGCGAGGACGTCTGCATGTGTGTGTATCTAGTTTTTATTTAAAAGGATTCTTAAAAAGAGAGAAAAAAAAGCTTCAAATGAGGCAATCTGTCGATCATGCTAACTTTGCCGAGTACTCTCCATCCATCCGTCTCAGAATATAGCTACGTTTGAATTTTCCAAAGTCAAATATTTAATTTTAACCAATAATGTCTCTAAAAATATTTTATTTAAAATAGAAATGGCAGCTGGTTTCATAATATGCCCGCCACGTCATTTTCATGTTACTGGCATTTATGATTACTTTAATGTTCGTAATCAAAATCAAATAAGTTTGACTTCAAAAGTCTAACACACAACTTATATTTTGTGACTAAGGGAGTGACAACTTATATTTTGTAGAGGAAAGGACAACTTCTCTGGCGATGGCGACTCTGGCGATTCTGGCGATCTTGAGCGACCTCAACGCCGTCGTCCTTCTCCACCCCTGATCTCCGTCCTTCTGCTCTGGTCGCCTCATCCAGTTTTGGTTGGCTATGGATCATCAACTGGATCTGACTAGTAAATTGGACTTCTCGCCTGGTCTCGTCTTCCAGAAGAAGGTTCTCCACCGTTTCGGCAAATCGGTACATCATCCTTCCTCTTCTCTCGCTGGATCTTTCTTTCTTCTGGCCACTTTTCGTCGATACACTTTTCGTTTGACGGAAGAATCAGTTGCTTTGGCTCTCCAATCGTGTCTGGGTGGTTCGGCACCGGGTTTTCATGTTCAGTTTCTAAGTGATCGCCACTTTCGCTTTTCGGTCTCGTCCAAATCAGTGGGGTTTCATGTTTACTCTCTTAAAAGGATCATTGGCTCTTGTTTCGATGTTTATTTTCATCTGTGGAATAATGGATCTGCTTACCGGGAATATGACAAACGAAAATGGGAAGAAGAGCAGGATAGGGAATGGACAATTGCGATGTCCAGAAAGAAGCGTCGTGCTCTGCGCTCTTCTCAGATCTATCAAAAAGTTTGGAAAAAGAAAAAGATCATCAAGAGGGTGCGTTTTGCTGAGCAGCTTGTTCAAGATTCCCCAGTCCCTAAGCATCGTCCACAGCCAATGCCATTTCGTCTAGCTTTTGGAGATTTTAACACAGAAGTCATGGATGGTGAGATCCCTCCTTTTTTTCAACCAAAGTTCTTTGGCAGGGGATCCAATTCTGAACCAAGCCGCAATGTTGATTCTTGCACATCCGTACCAGTTCAGCAAGTTTTTGATCGTCTGCACAATGATCTCAACATTAAGAAAGATGAGTTTCTTAAGCCCCATTCTCAGCCGTGTTCTAAGCCAAGGCCGAAAATCTCGGTGATTTCAAAAAAATTCAAATCAGCACAAGAGGTTCTTTGCTCTCGTTGTCTCAATTTTGGTCACTGGGCCTATACTTGCACTTCTGACATCCGGTGTAGGGCCTGTTCTCAATATGGTCATGTTCAGAGAAATTGTTCGAGACTCGCCAGGCCAAAGTTGGTTTGGGCCCGCAAACGGTCAGCCCAACACCGTGATGTTGCAAATAAGAAAGAAATCGCAACAGACTCGCCGATTTCCATCGATACCCGCGCTGATTCCGCGGCCGCTCCACCTTCCACCCCAGAAGCCTCCTCCTCGGCGACGCCGAACAGTAACACGTCCCAATCGCCGCCATCGCCATCTGCTACTCCTTCGCCAGCCATGGCTAACTTCCCCTGCAATCCAATGCTTTTCGTGCCGATGGGTCAGCACATTGAGCATGGCTGGAATCGCCCTGCTCGTTCCCGTGTAGCTCTTGGGGGAGAACCACCAAGGCGCCATGAACAGTACGCCATCATCCGCCTAGAACCCGAGCCGATCCAGGAGCAAGTCCTCGACCTAATCGAGGAAATTTCAGAGATGATAGAACATCACTTCCCGGTTCAGGTTATATCGGCTTTTCCATCTCCTCTTGGCTTGGGGCTTTTTGAGTTTGCTTCTGCAGTTCAACGCCAAATCCTGTTGGATGCTTCACCAATCCCCTTTGCTCAAGGCAATCTTGTGATTCAGAAACATGATGAAGCTAGAAATCTTAGAGCCTGTCCTTACATTAGGCAATGTTGGATCATGTTTTTAGCTTTTCCACTTGATTATCAGACGATGGATTTTGTCAGAGCTGCCATTGCCCCTTTTGGTCGGCTTCTGAATTGGGTACCCGGCCCGAATAAATCCAGAATCTTGACCAACTGCATGGTTCTTTCACCAGAGAGGGTACCACGAAGCGTGGTTATTTCTCAAGGCTCTGTTTTGGGTGGGAATGGTCGTTCTTGGTCTGTTCCAGTCTATATACTTGGTGGCCACTTCCCAGATGCTTTTCCAGGGGATGAGGACCCGGTACCTGACAATGGAAATCCCCACCCGGTTCATGGCCCAGAAGTGCAGTTCAATCCAAATGTGCCACAGCACTGGCACCAGGATCAAGTTGGAGGAGCTGTGCATAATCTTGTGGATGCTGGTGTTAACATGGGGCATATGCAAGCAGCACAGGAGGATAATGCACATCCTATGGATTTGGATGAAAATGCAGGTTGGCCTGAATGGCCAGCACAACATGTGGGCAATGCAGAAGCTGAGGATTTAATTGCACAAAATGTGCCACAACACCCTGATCAGCCCCAAGACACTGTTTCTTTTGATCAGTCAGGATCCACTGCTTCCTATCTCAGAGCACATGGTCCAGATATCAACCTGACAGTTGAAGATGTGCTGCAAGGGAGATATGGCTCTCCTAGTGACTCAGATTTTTCAGAGACAGAAATCCAAAGCTCTCCTCCATGTGAAGCTTTCCTGATTGTTGAGAGAAATGCTTTCAAGATGTTAACACAAAGTTCCATTCATCAACCTTATCTGAATAATCCAATCCTGGAGAGGGTGGAAATCCCCAAGATGCCAAGTTTCTGCATTGACAGGGACTTGCTGACACCTGTGTGCAGTGTGGTGGATGATTCTCTGGCAGTAGTCCCTTATAGGCCAACTTTGGCAGTAGTCCTTCTGAAGATTTGGGCAGAGGCACACCAAGAGTTAGCAGCAGATGTAGAGGACACTGGATTGTCAAATGCAAATCATATCTATGAACCACATCATCTGGAGAGGGATGCACGCAGCTTTGCTTTACCAACTGAAACCTCTATCCACAATCCTCTTGCTGTATTAGAGGAATCGTCTGTGAGAAGAAGCACCAGGTTGAGTCAAAATAAAGAAGGATACAGACACATTCAACTGGAAGATCACCCTCGCAAAAAGAGGAAAATTTGGGCTGAAGCACCAATCACTGGGAAGGAAGCAATGAAGCTATTAGACAAAGCTCTAGAGAAAGGGCAGGAAATACCTAGCCAAATCCCCAATGAACTGCTGAGAGCCTGGGGAATTGAGTGCAATGTGGCTCCTGGAGAGTTAACTGATGAAGCCCTCATGCAGGGGACAGGTGCAGATGTTCTTCATGAAGACACAACTGAATGAAGAATCTATCATGGTGGCTGGGAGGGAAACTTTTGTTGCTCAGGGTTTAATGATCATATGGGACGTTGATCATCACATCATTAGTGTCTTATTTGCAGTCTGTTATCAAAACATCTCTTTTGCTTATTGGGTCTTTGTCTCTGTTGAACCTATGGATGGCCAATGTGATGGTGAACTTGGAAGTTCCAGTTACTGGTTTATTTTTTACCTCCCTGCTGCATGTTTGTTTGTGCTCAGCCTGGTCCTTCCAGGAAAGTTTCAGATGCTTATGGCTTTAGCTAGTTCTTTAGCCACTTTCTTTGATATCCACGTTTTCTAATGAATAGAAGCTGGAATATTCTTTGTTGGAATGTCAGAGGAATCAATAGTGATGGAAAATGGGATAACATACGTAACAAAATTGAGGAAAGTGCATGCTCCATTTTCTGTTTTCAGGAAACAAAGCGAGAGCTCTTTGACGCTCCTTATATCAGAAAATTTGCACCAAAGCGCTTTGACAAGTTTGCTTTTGTTCCATCAGTTGGTTCATCGGGAGGTATACTAGTTGGATGGAATAGCTCTTTTTTTGATGGTGTTGTTATAGAACAGATGCCCTTTTCCATAACTATCTCCTTCACTTCCAAACATAATGGTGATCAATGGAAATTGACAACAGTGTATGGCCCATGTGTGGAGCCTGCTAGAAGTCAGTTTGTTAACTGGCTAAAGGATATTAATATAGGACAGGATGAGAATTGGCTGCTCCTTGGAGATTTTAATTTCTACCGGTCTTTGGAAGACAGAAACAAGCCAGGAGGCAATATACATGATACCTTCATTTTCAATGACATTATTGGTCATCTGGGAATTGTGGAATTACCAATTAAAGGTAGAGCATTTACTTGGAGTAATATGCAGCAGGAACCACTTCTAGAGCAACTAGACTGGTTTTTCACCAGTATAAATTGGACTTTGGATTTCCCAAATACCATGGTTCTTCCACTATCCAAGCCCACATCAGATCATGTCCCATGTAAGATTGTGATAGATACTAAAATACCAAAATCATCCATTTTCAGATTTGAGAATTTTTGGCCAGATAAGCCTGGTTTCTTAGAAACTGTCACAGTATCTTGGGAACAACCACTCTATAGCATGAAGTCATCTTGCTCTACAGCATCAGCCAAGTTCAAGAGATTAAGGGGTGCCCTCAAGGCTTGGAGTAGGAAATTGTCAAATCTAAACCTCCTGATAGGAAACTGTAACAAGGTCATCTTTTATCTAGACTCTCTGGAGGAATGTAGGCCACTCTTTATTTCTGAATGGAATCTGAGATCAGCAGTCAAGCAACAACTCAAATGCTTACTCAGGTGCAAAAACATCTACTGGAGAAAGAGACATACAGTAAACAGAATTAAACTTGGTGATGAGTGTACAAAATTTTTCCATGCTATGGCTACCATTTCATATAGGAAAAATATGATTTCACAACTGAAGGATGAACATGGGAATACCATCTGTGATCATGATGGTAAAGCTGCCATGATTTGGACAACCTTCAAGAACAGGATGGGTGTAACTACTGATCCAATTATGCATTTTGACCTACAGAGCCTTATAGCAAACAATGTTGATCTCAGCAGCCTAGTTGAGCCATTCACAGCTGAGGAGATTGAAAAGGTGATCAGAATGCTGCCCACTGACAAAGCCCCTGGGCCTGATGGTTTTAATGGCATGTTCATAAAGAAATGTTGGCCTATTATAAAACACGATTTCTATAAGCTTTGCAGTGATTTTTTTGAGGGAAACCTTGATCTGGAACCTATCAACAGCTCTTTTATAACTCTGATCCCCAAAAATAATAGCCCAGAGGGTGTCAATGACTATAGGCCCATATCACTGTTAAACTGCAGCATTAAGCTTCTCACAAAATTATTGTCTGAGAGGCTCCAAGTGGTAATTCTAAAGCTTCTACATGACAACCAATATGGGTTTCTCAAGTCACGTTCTATACAGGATTGCCTAGCATGGTGTTTTGAGTACATACATCAATGTCATCAATCAAAAAAGGAGATCCTAATTCTAAAACTTGACTTTGCAAAGGCTTTTGATACTGTAGAGCACAAAGCCATGTTAGCCATTATGAAACAAATGGGTTTTCCGGACATGTGGCTGCTTTGGATGCAAATGCTTTTTGACTCAGGTAATTCGGCAGTTCTACTGAATGGCGTCCCTGGCAAACAGTTCAAATGCAAACGCGGGGTGCGGCAAGGGGACCCTCTGTCTCCCCTTCATTTTGTTTTAGCTGCAGAGCTACTGCAGGCAGTGGTGAACAGGGCTTTTCACCAAGGATTGTTAGCTGCACCATTACCTCAAACTCACAATGACTATCCAATAGTGCAATATGCCGACGACACATTACTTATCATGCAAGCTGATGCTCGGCAGCTGGTTTGTCTCAAAGCTTTACTCAACATATTCGCAGAATCGACAGGATTGAAGGTGAATTTTCACAAATCAATGATGGTTCCTATCAACCTAACAGATGCAAAAGTAGAGCATTTATCTCGAACCTTTGGCTGTCTAGTTGGTACAATGCCTTTCACATACCTAGGTCTCCCTATGGGAACCACAAAACCAAGAATTGAGGATCTGTCTCCCATAATGGATCGAATTGAGAGGCGATTATCTGCCTGCTCATCACTGCTGTCACCATCAGGGAGACTAGAGATGGTCAATTCAGTTATAACTCCAACCACCACATATGCGGCTTGTACTATCAAATTCCAAAAAGGGGCAATTGATAATATTGACAGGGCTAGGAAGCAATGCATTTGGAGAGGAAATACAGAAAAAACAAGAGGAGGAAATTTAGTTGCATGGCCCACTGTGCAGCTGCCAAAGAAGAAGGGAGGTCTTGGAGTTATCAACCTGAGATTGCACAATGATGCCTTATTGCTAAAACATCTCCATAAGTTCTATGCAAAGCAAAATATCCCATGGGTTAAATTGGTTTGGTCCACTTACTATGAGAACAAAGTGCCACACGCCTGCAGGGAGGTAGGCTCCTTCTGGTGGAAGGATATTATGAGGCTCAACATCATGTACAGAGGGGGTGGCAAGATGTCAACTGGGGGATGGCTCCACCGTCATGTTTTGGGAGGATCTTTGGAGTGATGAGGTAGTAGCAGACTCATACCCAAGGCTATACTCCTTTGCAGTGGACACAAGAATCTCTGTCAGGGCTGTTAGAGAGGCTCCTGATCTTGAAACTTTATTTCACTTGCCACTGTCACATGAGGCCTTTCAGGAAATGCAAAGTTTACAAACTTACTTGCATGAAGTGCAGTTCCGACCAGGTGAAAGAGACAGGTGGATCTACATTTGGGGGAACTCAAATTACACCTCCAGAAGATTTTATAATTTCATTTTCTCAGGTTTACATCCTCCACAAACTTTCACCTGGTTGTGGAAATCCAAATGTACACCCCGGTTGAGATACTTCGCGTGGCTGATGATACTTGACAGGCTAAACACAAAGGACATGCTACAGAGACGTAATCTGAATGTGCAATCAGGCACGGTATGTGTACTATGCAGGAGCAACGAAAGGGAGACCAGAGACCACCTCTTTTTCGATTGCAATTTTGCCCAACAATGCTGGGCATCGATTGGGGTAGTCTGTCATGCAGGTCATGACATCCATGCACGAATTACAGTAGCCAGAGACTTGAACAATAACGGCCTGTTCATGGAAATATTCATTGTGGCAGCTTGGGAGATATGGTTGATGCGTAATGCAGTAATTTTTGATAATGAGCAATATGGTCATCACATATGGAAGCAACGTTTCAAGGCCCAATTAAGACTCCAAGCCATGAGGCTTCGAGAAGATCGACAATCAGTTTTGTTTCAATGGCTAGACTCTTTATGATGACTCCCTCTGTATATCTTTTTTTCCCCTTGTGCTTGTAATTAGTCTACCCCCAGGGGTATGTACAGTTTTTACTCTTCTGTTCGTTTAATATAAAATGAAGCGCTGTGGGAAACTCCCCCCACAGTTTTCCCTTAAAAAAAACTTTGCTTGTACCGGTCGGCCGGTCGGCACGTCACTCCATCTCTCTTCTCCCCAAACACACGCGCGCATGCAGCCAGCGAGCCATCCTTCCCGGTCCGCCCCCGACTTCCGAGCAAACCGCTCTCCCCGTGTCAGCCTCGAACGCGCGCGCGCGCGTAGCCCCCACCACGCGGCACACACACCCAGCATCCGACGGCCCGCGCTGCGCCGGGCCGCGGGATCGACGGCTGGCAGCTCCCGCAGGGGTGGCGATGGCGCGATGCCATGCCACCGCGACCCCGTCAGAATATTCCTCCCCTCTCTCCTCGCGGTCACCGGGTCACGGGGACTTCCCTTCCCTTCTCCTCTGTTTCTTCCTCCCTCCCCCTCCTCGACGCTGGAGGTGTGGCCATAGCGAGCGTTCGCGAGAGCCTCCGATTGGGCTGGGCGGATGGCGCTGCCGCTCTGATCCCAGCTACCCACCGCACCCCCAGCCAGGCGGCTCCCAGGCGCGCCTTCCCCTTCTCCTCTCCCTCCCCTGTCTGTGAGTGCGCTCTTTCTTCTTCTTCTTTTTTCCTCTCTCGTTTTCCCTTTCTGTATTTTAGCTAGTTCGGTGCGTCGCCCCAACCGTCCAAGATCGGCGCGTTCTTGTCCGGACCCGATCGATCTCGCGTCCGTGGAGCTGGGGGCGCCATTCCGAGCTCTTGATCTGGGTTGCCCTAGCTCTAATTGTAATTGCAAAGCTCTGATTGGCACATGCGTAGCTGAGTGTGTAATTTGGTACCGACCATCTGGTGCTCTGGTGGTGAATTCGGGGGGTGGGACGCTTTCCTAACCACCGTGGTGACATTGGAACGTTGTGATCGGTTGGTCAGTGTCCGTGATCTGCTGCTTTTGGGATTAGTTGCTGTGTAATCGTATGGGTGGTTGCTTTCAGGAGCTAGATATGGGCTAATATCTTGCATGGGGCATAATTGGGATTAGGAAATTAGCTTCGGGTCGTAGAACAGATGGTATTCTAGAGCATGGGAGGTGATACACAGCATTGCATGGTGGCACCACACGATGGGCGATGAATGGTAGTTACTCACTAGCGATTGGTACCGAATGATTGATGGTGAGAGCTAGTTTGTGCAGAATAAGCGTACTTCATAGAGGCGTTAATTGCAGAGGTGGGTTCACCTAGCATTGAATGTGCTTGGTTGTCCAAACAATGCTGTGATTTAGCAAGCACATTATTTATTCGCATTTTTGTATTTATACTGCCACATCTAGCTTGTGCATCCTTACAAAGGTTGGAACTCTGATGGTCGATTGTGTTCCTTTTCTGTTATATTTGGTTTTTGACTACAAGTCATTAGGTCTTTTGTATTTGTAATTTTGTATTTGTTTTAACTCATCAATCATTACCTGTATACTAAGTTTATTTCTTTCATTTCCTTAGTAGAAAATGGCGATGATGGTGGATCCTCCGAATGGAATAGGAAGCCAAGGAAAGCACTACTACTCTATGTGGCAAACACTATTTGAGATAGACACCAAATATGTTCCGATCAAGCCCATTGGACGAGGAGCTTATGGAATAGTTTGTTCATCCATCAATCGTGAGACAAATGAGAAAGTAGCAATAAAGAAGATACACAATGTTTTCGATAACCGTGTGGATGCACTAAGGACCTTGCGGGAGCTGAAACTCCTTCGCCATCTCCGCCATGAGAATGTGATTGCTTTGAAAGACATAATGATGCCAGTACATAGGAGGAGCTTTAAGGATGTGTACTTGGTGTATGAGCTCATGGATACTGATTTGCACCAGATAATCAAATCGCCTCAGGGGCTTTCCAATGATCACTGCCAGTATTTTCTTTTTCAGGTAATGCTTGGATCGATTTTCTCTATTCCGAATATACTATTTGACATCTATGCTGTTGAACAAATAAGCCCTGCTGCATTAGTCTCTGTTAAACACCTTTCCTGATAGTCACTTTCACATAAAATTACTATAATACTTGTTCACAAAGAATATTATGAAATCCAGATAAATATGATAGGAAATATGAAATAATTGCATTAAAAAGGGCATAATCTCCCGTGCAGTTGGTTTCGTAAATCCTTGCACTTAATTACTAGGGTTTGATACAACTGACAATAACTGGCCACTTAATTCTGGTTGGTTCCACAAATTTTGAATTTCTCAAGATAGATTTGATCTGCCTATGTTGTCACAGGCTCACAATCGAGTCACTCTCTCATTGGCTTATCAAATATACAATTATACCTTAGTCATAGCCACATGTTTTATGCAGACTAAGACTAACACTATCTCTTTAGATGTTTATCAATTACAAGTTACAACTGATTCTACTTACAAGGCAACTTGGACGGTTAGACTTTACGTGATAAGACTTCCAGCTCCAGATTAAACTACAGCTTTTATTGAAATGGCATCATATGATAAAACTGCACAGTAGCAATTCTTTCAGCTGGATTGCATATTTACAAAGAATCCATTGGATAGTTAATAATTGGTTCTTCATAGGGGCTTCTGCATAAGAAAATAGAGCTTATTCCCTACATGAAGTAAAGAACAGGTTGATGAATTTCTTGTTCAGCCTACGCTTAAGCAAATTGAGCTTCATTTTATTTTGAGGACCTTTGAATTATTTTGTCATTTCATTCTTGATGTTTGCTACTTAGTTTCACTGATAATCTGATACACTGTTGTTTCTTGATTGTAGTTGCTCCGAGGACTGAAATATCTCCATTCAGCAGAAATACTCCACAGAGACCTAAAACCTGGAAACCTGCTGGTGAATGCTAACTGTGATCTGAAGATATGTGATTTTGGTCTTGCGCGTACAAACAGTAGTAAAGGTCAGTTTATGACTGAATATGTCGTCACCCGCTGGTACAGAGCTCCTGAGTTGCTCCTCTGCTGTGACAACTATGGCACCTCCATAGATGTTTGGTCTGTTGGGTGCATCTTCGCTGAACTTCTTGGTCGCAAGCCAATATTTCCAGGAACCGAGTGCCTAAACCAGCTCAAGCTCATAGTGAATGTTCTCGGCACTATGAGTGAGTCTGACCTAGAGTTCATCGACAACCCGAAAGCTCGGAGATACATCAAGTCCCTTCCCTACACTCCTGGTGTTCCCCTCGCAACTATGTACCCACATGCACACCCGCTTGCCATTGATCTACTGCAGAAGATGCTCATCTTCGACCCGACCAAGAGGATTAGCGTCACCGAGGCTCTTGAGCACCCCTACATGTCCCCTCTATATGATCCAAGCGCAAATCCTCCTGCCCAGGTGCCCATCGATCTTGACATAGATGAAAACATCAGCTCGGAGATGATCAGAGAAATGATGTGGCAGGAGATGCTCCACTACCACCCTGAAGTCGTCACCGCAATAAGCATGTCATGATCTTCAACTGCCCCACCACATCGGCAGGCTCACCCTTTTTTTGATAAAAAGCCTACTGCGATTAGCCGATTACGGCGCCTAGCTGTTGTAGCACCCTTAATGTCTGTTTGGATACTTCGCTTGTGTAAATATGATGCGCCCAATAGGAGCGGCGTATGGATAGATTTTATCATCATGGACCATTACTTGGTGTATGTACTGTGTTATCTGTCAGACTGTTGTGATGTTGTATGAGGTCATGAAGCCCTGTTTAAGTAACTCAGTAATCTCATGAGTACTTATTAGTTCAGTTCGTGTGCCTCCGGCCTCCCTACTCTTTATGGGTTGAATTTCAGTTTTCCATAGTTTACTTTTTTTTCGGGGGGGGGGGGGGGGGGGGGGGGGTGGTGATATTCAGAGGTGATCTGCTGTTTAAATCTCTGTTTCCGGACAAAACAAGTATCAGATTACTGTTTATGGGTTGAGAGTCAGATCTCAATTGCTTTCTTCCCGGGGGTGATATCCTGAGGT
>WEIB01000101.1:0-49979 GCA_015476505.1 Urochloa ruziziensis
CCGATAGTGTTTGATGGGATATTCAACGACCAGCAACCACAGAATCCCGGTAAGTGTAGCTGTCCTAGACTCCTAGGTGCTTGTTTCATGGATCCCTCTATTAGCCCTTCAGAAAATAAATTTCCTCTTCTAGTCAGCAAGATAGCTTTCCATGTCCCTATTGTTTGCCGGGTAAAACTTCTGAATTGAGTTTGATGCTTCTGCCAGCTTATCATGTCGTCCATTCACTAATTTTAATTTGTGTTTAACTGTGATTAGATTTCTACAACTGGAATAAAGTTTATGTAAGATATTGCGATGGGGCATCATTTTCTGGGAATGCAGAGGGTGAAGCAGAGGTGATTTTCCTACGTTCTAATTCTTGCTGTCTATCTGAATTCGTCAAACTGATGTGGACTTTAATTTATGTAGGATGGAACCAAATTGTACTTCAGAGGATTGCGCATCTGGGAAGCAGTTGTCGATGAACTCATGGGAAAAGGAATGGATAATGCCAAGCAGGTTTAACTATTGATCTTTTCTATTCCGGTTCTCTTGGTAATGTAACCACTAGTCCTGACCGGTGCCACAACAATTTGTTTTTTCGTACGCTTTTCAGGCTTTACTCACAGGTTGTTCTGCCGGTGGTCTAGCTACACTACTGCACTGCGACAATTTTCGTGCAAAATTTCCTCAGGAGGTTTCAGTCAAATGCCTTCCTGATGGCGGATTCTTTCTTGATGCGTGAGTCTGTGGATATTAGCATACCCCACTAGCATAAACATTGCACTAGTACTAAATCAAGAATGTCCTCAACAGAAAGGATTTATCAGGAGAAAGATTTATCCGGTTCGCTCTTCAATGGCGTTGTTCAGCTTCAGGTTAGCTGTGGACTGGAGTTGTTCACCTTCAGGCCTTTTCCCATTTATGATGGATGACATGAAACTGTCTCGTATGTGTGCAGCTTAGTAACTTTTTCTGAATTTTGCTGCAGAATGTTAGCGAAGTGTTGCCCAAGGACTGCCTGGCAAACAAGGACCCGACAGAGGTAAGAAGGACCCAAGTTTTCTGAATTCAGTTCTCTTAATATGCTGCCAGGCTCGTTTGCCAACATGTTTTCTTAACTTGCTCCCAGTGTTTCTTCCCTGCTGAACTGATCAAGAGCATCAACACCCCACGTTTATTGTGAACTCAGAATATGATTCTTGGCAGGTGATTGAAATCTTACTAATAATTGCTCCTTGTGCTTGCCAGCTTGGTAGCATCCAAATTCCTAACTGCTGTAAATATGCTTAATACTTTGCAGATCCAAATGTTCTTGCCCCAGTAGGATCCTATCCAGGAGGCACATGGTCAAATTGCAGAGATAATATTCAGAACTGCAGTTCCAAGCAGATCGATGTGCTGCATGGTTAGTCTAGTTTGTAAATCTCTTCTGCTTCGGCTTTCAATTGTTGTGGCCGTCCTGTTTTCTGTAAAGCAAATGTTTTCTTCTTTGGCCGTATTGCAGGATTCAGAAGTAAACTCATACGTGAGTTGAAGGTTGCTGAAGGTAAAAGGGACTGGGGGCTGTTCATTGATTCATGCTTCACCCACTGTCAAACTCAATGGAGCGGCTCATGGCATTCGCCGACATCCCCAAGGCTTGGTAACAAAGTGAGGCCCTAAAACTCTAAATCACTAAACTGTACACTGCAATATAGCAAAGTACAACCTCATTTCTTGACTTCTGATTTTTATTTGGTGGCGGAGTAGACAATTGCAGAGGTTGTTGGAGATTGGTACTTTGGTAGAAGCAGAGAGGTGAAACAGATTGACTGCAAGTATCCATGCAACCCTACATGTGGTAGTTAGCTGCCCACATAACCAATGATGGACTGAGCCGAGACTTGTAGCCGTCTTTCCTCAGTTTACAAGATCATTTCTTTTGTTGTTTTTTTAAAGATAAGACGGCTGGTTGATTGTCAGTCTATGTATTAATAAAGATGATGGTTTTTACAAACCTTTATTTTTCAACCGGCCGCTTGTATTGTAGTAATAAGTTGGTTTTTCCTCTTCCGTATTGCCAAGTTGAAAACAATGCAGAAAATATGGGAAAAAAAATCCTGATTCCCGGGTTCAGCAGACAAAACTTCAGGCTGAATAAAAGATGGCTAGCACAACGGCCACCCAATGCAAGGCTGTCTAGCGTGGCCGCGTGGCCCACCACGTAGACCGTAGCTGGTACTCTGGTAGCTCCGGCTGCTGCTTGCTAACAGCAACAGTTGTGCGAGCAGCGAGCACGGCGACGGGCATGGCGACCGAGCACACGTCGGCGCTCGTCGTCCGGAAGCGTCTACCTGTAGGCCACACAGTCACTGTGGCGGTGGCGCCATTGTTCGTGCTCCTGCTGGCCGCCTCCTCTCGCTCACCAGCAGCGGCGGCGGCGGACTCTTTTCCGGTGCTCATTGAGCCGACGCTCGTCGCCGGCGCGCAGGAGAAGGGAGCAGGTATATTGTGCTGACGATGTCGGCACCTCATCCCGGTCGGTGATCGAGCTTGTTATTGATGGTCTGTTTATGTTCACGCATTGCAGTGTGCTTGGATGGAACCCCGCCGGCTTACTACTTTCAGAAAGGCTTTGGAACCGGATCCCAAAGCTGGATCGTCTTTCTTCAGTGGACTAATCGTTTTTTTTTTTTGTTCAGCAGCAAATTGCTAAATCTTCATGATCGTAAGATGAGATAATCTTCCGATGTTTTGCTGATTTGTATATGCTTTGCTTCCACTCTTAACTAGCACTATAGAAGTGCTCCTGCTCCCTTTCAAAAGAAAAAAAGAAAAACGCATTGCTGATTTTACACTGATGACATGGAACTCAGGGAGGAGCTTGGTGCAGCAGCAACACCACAGAAACTTGCTCCCAGCGTAAAATGACCTTATATGGTTCATCCAAGTTTATGGGACCAAGAACGTTTGATGGGATATTGAGCGACCAGCAACCGCTAAATCCTGGTACGTGTACTCGAGTAACCGAGTGGTGTAGCTTTAGGTGCTTCTTTCATGGAGCCACTATTTAGTCTTCACAAATGTTCCTCGCTCTTTCTAGTCAGCTATATCGCTTTCCATGTCACTATCATTCGTCGGGGTGAAACTGCTGAATTGAGTTTTATGTTTCTGCTAGCTCATTGTGTATTTTCACTAATTTCAACTGGTGACTGGTGTGTGATCTGTGATCAGATTTCTACAACTGGAATAGAGCTTATGTAAGCTATTGCGATGGGGCATCATTTTCTGGGACGCGGAGGGTGAAGCAGAGGTGCGGTGATTTCTCTAGGTTCTAATTTGGGCTGCCTATCTGAATTCCTCAACTGATGCTGACTTTAATTGATGTAGGACGGGACCAAATTGTACTTCAGAGGACTGCGCATCTGGGAAGCAGTTATTTTTTTTTTTTTGAAGGGTCAACGGAGGGGGAGAGGAAACCCCACCTGATAATTCATTCATTCATTGGCCCAGACCGGCCCGGCATAGATAGTTGAGTTTGTTACAACCACAGTTTTGCACGTGGGTTTACATTGCGCTAGCAAATATACTGCACCAAGCGTTGCTGACGCTTTTCGTAGCTCGTGGTAGTCTGCATTCCCAGAGTCTCGCTTCGTCGCGGCAGGAGTAAAGTAGTTGCCGCATTGTCCTGTGGTCGCCGCGGAACACCGCCTCATTTCTCCGCTTCCAGAGCTGCCAGCAGCACAGAAGGATGAATGTCGCGTATTCTTCAGCCAGGATGTTGGACGGTCGAGTGAGCTGGTGGATGTCCCGTACGTGTTGTTGCTGGTCAAGTCAGAAACCAAGTGCTTGCCAGAAGGTTCGAGCAGTCGGGCAGTGGAACACAAGGTGATCAGAGGTTTCAGAGCTCCCATTGCAGAGTTCGCAAGTGTCATTGTCGATGAGCGTCTTGCGTTTCAGGTTGGCCCTGCTCTGGACTCTGTCATTGGTGAGCAGCCATGCAAAGAATCGGACACGGGGCGGCGCACTGTTGCGCCATATGAAGTCAGCTGATGGGCTGCATTCTCCTTGTGATGCCTTGATCATCTTGTAGATGGATGATGTGTGCAGTCGGCCGTCAGGCAACATGAAGTGGCTCTGGCGTTCATCTGGGAAGGTTGACAGCCGTGTTCGTCGGAGCAAGCAGTTGACGGCTGTCCAATTCGACTTGGGCAGCCTGCGTGAGGCGAGGGGCCAGGTGGCCTTCCAGGCCGGCACCGACAATTGCACTGACTGCCTGATCTTTACTCTTGAAGTGGCTGTAGAGTGAGGGAAAACGGCTTGCTAGGCAATCATCTCCGTCCCAGACATCCATCCAGAACGCAGTCGTGTTTCCATTACCCAGCTTGACAGTTGTGATCGCTTGGTATAGTGGCAGCAATTCGCGTAGCGCGATCCAGTGCGGGCCAAATATTTCTCCATCCATGGTTGCTATGCACGCCTGTTGGCGTACCCAGTTCGCCCACGACGAGCCTGTCATGGTGTGCAGGCGATGGATTAGCTTCAGGAGCAGGCATGTGTTCTGTGTGTTGAGGTCCTTAATGCCAAGGCCCCCTCGTTCTTTATCTTGTCTGACTTTGTCCCACGCGATCAAACAGTTGGCCCCGTGTGCAACTCCCTCGCCAGTCCAGAGGAAGCTCCGCCGTCGTTTGTCGAACTGTGTCACTGTCCCTGGTGGTAGTGGGAGGGCGCTCATCAGGTGTGCAAGCTGTCCGTCCAGCACTGAGTTGATCAGAACGGTGCGCCCCATGGGGTTTAGCAGCGCCGCTTGCCAGCCCGCAAGGTAGCGGTCTGCTCGGCTGATATATGGATCAAAGGTGGCCAACTTCAGTTTGGAGCATGTCAACGGGAGGCCGAGATAGGTCTGTGGAAATCCTTCCTGCCTGCACCCAAGAACATCTAGGCATTCGTCCAGTGTGGAGCTGTCCATATTCATAGGAACTGCAGTACTTTTGTCGTAGTTGATGTGGAGCCCGGTTGCTGCAGAGAACTTGTCGAGCACAGCTTTCAGCTCCCGGACATCTGCCGTTGCGCCTCGGACAACAATCAGGGTGTCATCTGCGTACTGCATCGTGGGGCAGGGTGCCCCATCCACAATCGGGTGCCTGACATCCTCCATTGCCCTTGATCAATGTCTGTAAGACGTCAGCAACGAGCAAGAACAGGTAGGGCGACAGTGGGTCTCCTTGGCGCAGGCCGCGCCGGCATTGGAACCATGGGCCAGGCGTGCCGTTGACGAGCACAGCAGTCAGGGATGTGGACAGTAGTTGCTCCATCCACCTCCGCCAAGTGGCGTTAAACCCTCGGGCTTCAAGTATGTGCATCAAGCTCTCCCAGTTGACAGTGTCAAAAGCTTTGGCGAAGTCCAGCTTCAGCACGAGCGTTGGCACTTTCCTCTTGTAGCACACTTGAACCAGCTCGGTTGCATATACAAAGCTGTCAGAAATTGATCGGCCTTTGAGAAAGCCTATCTGGTCCAGATCAATGAGCTGCGAGATTTCACTTTGCAGCCGTGTCGTGAGTGACTTGGCCGCAATCTTCACAGAACAATTTTGCAAGCAGATGGGTCTGAAATCAGTGGCTGTTGTTGCACCTGGCTTCTTGGGGATCAACACCATGTAGGAGCGGTTTAGCCGCTCTAGATCAGCGTCGCCGCGGTGGAAAGCGGCAAGGAAGTCCATGACAGCTGGGGCGACTGTCGTCCAGGCAGCACGGTAGAAGCTGGGGCCAAAGCCGTCTGGCCCTGGCGCACTGCTAGTGTTCATGCCTCGGACAGCAAGCAGAGCCTCTGATGGTGTGAATTCCCGCGTCAAGTCGCCACTTGCTAGCGGCCGGCCGCTGTATATGGCGTCCAGATCAAAACCCCAGGCGATGCTCCCCGAGGTGCCCATGAAGTGCTTGAAGTGGGAAGTAAGAGCGGCCACCTTCCCGTCATGGGAGGTGATCAGGGTGCCGTCCACCTCAATCCCGCGAACTTGGTTCCGGCATAGCCGCTGCGTCGCGTGGGCGTGGAAGAAGTGGGTGTTGGCGTCGCCTTCGCGCACCGCGCGTTGTTTCCCTCGTTGCTTCCAGTAAGCAGCACGTTCCTTGATTGCCTGCGAGAGGCGATCCTGGCAAAGCACTCGAGTGTGTTGTTCATCAGTAGACAAGTAACGATGATCTTCATAGTAGTCGAGCAAGGAGATGATGAATTTGCAGTTGGGGATAATAGAAGGGGGCGACCTGTAACGCCTAGCCCAAACCTTTGCCGCAGCCCTTGTCGATTTTAGGTGACCAGCGAGACGGCCAGCCGCGTCTGCGTGAGGAGGTGCCTCATGCCAGGAGGGGAGCACCGAGGGGAGGAATTGGTGGTGGCGAAGCCAAGCGTTTTCAAAGCGGAAAAGGTTGGGTTTGGGGATTGTGGTAGCAAGCGTGGCGATGATTGGGGTGTGGTCGGATGTGGCACGAACTAGGGAGGTTAGGGTGGAGTTTGGGTAGGCAGCACATTGGTCGGTGTTAACAAAAACACGATCAAGGCGCGCTAAGACTGGATCAGCGCGTTGATTCGACCACGTGAACAACTTGTCCAGCAGGGGGAGCTCGATTACGCCAATGTCATCAAGCGCAGTGTTGAAGGCCGCACACAAACGAGCGTTTGGCGTGCAGCCCTTTTTGTCAGTGGCAGACCAGACCAGGTTAAAATCGCCCGCAAGGAGCCACGGACCACTGATGTGTGGTTTCAGTTCCCTAAGTCCATCGAGGAACTCACGGGAATCGCGGTGGTCAGAAGGCGCGTAGACGTTTGTCACTGTTAGGGTGTGATCGGAGGTGGTGGAAGCAAGCACGGTGGTGAGGGTGTGCTTCCTGGTGATGAACGAGGTGAGCGAGAACATGTTCATGTTCCAAGCCGACATGATGCCTCCGCGTGAGCCAGCGGCACTGAGGAAGTGCAGGGAGCTCGCATGCGAGGGCGGGAGGATGGCGCGAGCTTTGGAAGCTGTGATGTCGCGGAGCTTGGTTTCTTGGATGCAGATTATGGTTGGTGAGGCAGCAGAGAGCGCGTCCTTAACAACGTCACATTTGTCCGAGTCGCCTAGACCGCGAACGTTCCAAGAAACCACAGAGAAACATTTGGACGAGCTACTCATTGTTGAAAACAGTGGGCACCAAGTTACAGCAAGGAACAGCCATAACAGAAAGAAGTACAACAATGCGGGCGTTGCCCGTCCACCACACACAAGCAGCTACGAACCAAGGGTTGAGGACCCCGGATCCACCAGCGCACCTAAGCAGGTTCAGGTTCAACAGAGGAGCACACGAGATCCTCCAACAGCTAGCACACGGCTGGCGCAAAACAGGGCGCCAACCAGACGGTGAATGGATCGCCACGAGCACAAGATTAGTTCCCAGAAAACTACAGAACAACCCAACAAAAGTAGACCAACCACCAAAGTTTTTACCCCGACGAGTTAGATGTAAGGATGGCAAAACGCTCTCGCCGTCAGGGGTACCGAACTGCATGTTCTTCATTCCTGGGGAGCCGGCACCCCACCAATTGCATTGGCGGCATCAGTTCCCAGGCCAGCTGCGGTGACGATCTTGCGCAGATCAGTAGTAGACAGGGGCAATTTGTCGCGATGGAGAATGTTCCTCTTCTCCACCACAGACTTGAGCTTGGACGAGCATGGTGCCAGGGAGTTCTGAAGAGCCTTGCGCTGTGTCGCCTTGTCACTGGCATGAACATACTTCCCTCCGTTGATGGCTGCCAGGCGGGTGCTTTGCCTCTTTTGTGCGACAGGAGCCGGAGGTGGGATATCAGCGTCGGCGGCTGCAGCTGGTGGATCCTGTGGGAGCGCAGGTGGGGTGGCAACTGGAACCGGAGTGCCAGGTGCAGCAGTAGCAGGGGAAGGTGGGTTGGTGCATGCAAGGAGCGCAGCTAGGTGGAGCAGGTAGGCGTGGTTTCGGGGCGTAGGCGTAGAAGTTTGGGGGCGGGTGCTGTGCGGGGTGGGCGGGGGGTGGTGGTGGAAGCTGCGCGCCTGCCAAGCCAAAGGGAGCAGGCGGCAGGAGTTGATGTTGCTGTGGGGGAGCAGGCGGAAAGAAGGGGATCAGCTGCCCGTCAGGGCCGACTTGGTTGGCGCGTGGCCACACCTGATCGGCATGATCTGCACAATGCTCCCGCCTAGCTCGGTGTCATCCGCATCGACCCAAAGCTCACTGGGATCTCGAGACGGTGGTTGACCTCAAGTACCAGGCGGAGGGGAGAGTAGTCGTAGCCGGTCAGACAAGCTGGATCGATCTCAACCACATTGCAGAACCCACGGAAGCTATTCTTGATATGTTCTATCTCCTCCCAGTGTTCCGGTGGGTAGTCCACAACTGCCACGTAGACCAGCCAATCCGGAGTGCGGAAGAACCGATTGGACGTCTCCTGTGGGCGCTCGAGTTTTAGCTCGCCGCCGTTGAACATGATCGGACTCAGGAGACGGACGTGCTCTCTATCCTCCTGGCAGCAAAAGCGAAGCAGCATCGCCCCACGGGAGGATGGTAGGAGCTCAAAAGCGACTAGTGGCGCGACAGAGGCTATGGCAGAGCGGATGAACAAGGCCACACTTGCACTGACCTCCGGAGGGTGGACGAAGGCGAATGCCAATCTGGCTGCAACATCGCGACGCCCGCGCGGGAGCCACACCTCGAGCGACTGGGCACGACCTTCCCAGTCGGCGAGGTCAGAGCCGTCACTGCTGGCATTGTCGTCGTGTGCCGTCTCCGTCCCTTCGCTGCCGAAGTCGCCGCTCTCGATCTCTTCTTTGTCGCTTGGGAGCACGCTGGGATCGGACCAAGCACCATCGCCGCTGCCTCCGGCTTCGCTTGGCGCAGGAACAGCAGCGTCGCGTCGAGCCGGCTGTGGCGGCACGACAGGTGGTGGAGACTCCGCGCGTGGAGGCGAGCGGCGCCCCGGAGATGGCGTACTGGATCCACAGGTCGTAGGCGCACAAACCGGTGCCTTGCCGCGATTCGAGACCACGTGGATGTCCACAGATCTGGGGAACACTTGGCGCCGGGGTGTAGCAGGCGCTTTCACCTCGGACTTCTTGGCCGCTTCACGTCGTGGTGATTTTGGCGCTGCGGTGCCTGCCTTGAGCGTGTCGACGGCATTGGTGCCCCGACGTGGGAGTTGGAAGTCGGGTTCGCCGGAGCTCGAGGAGGGGATGAGAAAGCTTGGGTCAAAGGCTGCAGCAAGGACGGCGTTCAGGTGCTCAGGCGTAGGAGGGGGTGGGGAGGTGGGCCGGGGCGGTGGCGAGGTGGAGCGGGGGGAGTAAGGCACGGCATTGACGGTTGCGCGCTGGGAGGGGTTGGGAACGGTGGGGCGGCGGCGGCGCGGCATCGGCGTGAGCACTCGAGCGATCGGCATCGGGCACCGGCGGGTGCGATGGCCGCTGCCGCGGCAGTTCCGGCAGCGGATGGGGTCCCGGCAGTTGCGGACTAAGTGGTCAGCGGCGAGGCAGCGGAAGCAGCCGGTGGTTGCAGTGATGGGGGCGGGGCGGGAGGCTAGGGGTTTTGGGGGTTTGGAGGGGGTGAGGAGGGCGCGGAGGTAAGGCGCTGCCTCCCGGTGGGTGGCATCGACTCCAGGTGTGACAGAAAGCGCTGCCTGTCCGGTTGCAGCAGGACACGTCGAAGCGCTTTGCAGGGGGGGGCACGTCGGGTGGAGCAGGAGCAGGACAGCCAAAATCCTGGTCGATCTTTCCGCTTGAACTCTGCGCCCCAGTAACTGTGCCAGTTGTCTCTCGAGCCGCACGTCGCAGTAACTGAGGAGCGTTGGCCGTTCGGGCTGTCTGAGCTGGTTGTTGCGCAGTAAATTCTTCCTCTACCTTGCCGGCAATGGAGGCCGCAAGGTCTGCAGCTTCACGCGAGAGGTGGAGGAGCAGGCAGGAGGAACCCATGTAGACAGAACCACGGACGGCGAGAGCATTTGCCACATTACGACACGAGACAAGCACCCTGAAAACCCGATCCCCCATGCGTTTGACATCTAGGCGATTCGGACTCGTAGTTAGTGCAAAGTTAAGCACGCAACGAACGAACGCTAAGGTGTATCGCGGAGAGCTAGTGGGGGGGGGGGGGGGAGGGGGGGGTTGCCCAAATGGCGACTGGGGGTGTTGGAGCAATGGCACCTGGGACGGCTGTGGCGTGGAAGTCGACAAGAAGGCGTTCCTGGGTTGTTTCCCCCGGACTGGCATGAGGGCGTCTCCTCGGCGTCGCACCGCCACCTCGCCGGGCCTTGAGTCGAGGCCGGGCTTGCGGCGCTGGCGAGGGATCGGCCAAAGCAGGGGATGATGCGGTGGAGCGGTGAGGGTTAGCGGTGATGGGTGGCTGCGGCGTGGTGGAGCGGGGCGGCGGAGGGTCTGGTGGTTTGAGCGCGGCGCCGTCGCCATCGCGGTCGCCAGGGGCGAGCGCTGGGACGGGAGCCATCTTTCGAGATCAACCTGCTTAACTCTCAAGCATAGAGGTTGTTAAGAAATGAAAGTGAATGGAAGGAAGAGAATGAATCCTTCTTTCTGTTGGAGTTCATGTCCCACATGTTTCGGCATCTCTTAAAGACACATTCATTCAAATTAATGGGTCATGAAATTTGTTGTGATCAATGTTCATATGGCAATGCCATGATGAACACGGAATCCAGGCCTATCGGCTGGTTCTATTGCTGGAGAAATGGACTTTTCTTATGTAAAATTTTTGTAGTGTAATTATGTTATTTAATTGTGCATGAGCCTATCGCCTTCAAGCTTCATCCATCCAAATCTTTCTGTTTTCTTCTTATGTCATCACCGTATTGGTGCTCATTACAGATTGTATCATTCAATGACTGTTTAACCTTTGATGGAATATCAGATTCTTTTTGTATAGTGAGAAACGTGAAGGTATATGTTGTGAAGCACATTGATTTAGGTGTTTCAGAGAGTAATAAAATTGACGCATTATCTCTACCATTTTTAGAAATAAAACCATACACCAGATTATTATTCAATTTGTTAATCACGCAGGATATAAAATTATTCAAAATGGTTGCTGCATTGCATGTGTTCCTCGTACAAAATATCTTGGTGTCATTATCTCATGCAAACTGCATTTGCTATTTCTTCCTGAGCATTAAACCTCTGTTACATAATCTATATCTTAGTGACATAAATTAGGTGCAGCTGAGAATTGCCTTTTCAATTCTGAGCTTTGACTTGCTTGTCTGGAACCGTTCATCATTGCTTTACTAAGGACATTGGATGATTCTATATCTAAAACTTCAAAATATCTGTACTAGACTAGGGCAAGCAAAAAATTTATGCTGCAAGTCGATGTTTAATTCTTTTAGGCAGTTGTATAAGGCTGTTGGTCCTTATAAATTCCTGTGTACTGTTACCATTCCATAGTTACTCATAGGAATATTTTTGAAACAGGTACCCCTACATATATGATCACCGTGGTACAGAAATTCACTGTCTGAAGGTAAGCATTGGAATATTTGATTGTTTTTCGCATTGTTTTAGTCCTCTTTGTTCTTATGACCCCTCAATGGAAAATATGGTACTTGAGCTAAATGTGAATTATGTCGCACTATCTGCTCACTGATTACTTATAATCACATAGTTAATTCTTTTAAGGAAAGCAAGTGATGTTAATTTTACTTTGAAGTGCTAAACAATAAACAAAAGAAGAACAAGAAGGAGATGAGGAAGAGATGGATGACGCTGTTGAGGCCGCCAAGAACAATGGGCGCAAGAAGAAGACCAAGGGCAGGAGCAAGCCCAGCAAGCGGGCCAGGAAGAATGAGGAAGATGTTCTCATAGCCAAGAGACCCTTCCGGAGCAATCCAAGGAGGTCGACGGGCGACCTGACAAGAAGCAGCGGATAGGCGAAGAGGTCCAACTCCCAAAAGCCTTGCAGTGGTTTGCCAAGACACCGCAATCGTGATCAAGTGGTTGGTTATGTATCGTTAGTGAGCCTCTATCTTTTAGCTGGCCAGCGTGTAAAATTTCCGCATGAGGAATTGGTGCTCAGAAGAATGCGCTGAATTTTTGTTCTGAATTGTCTGTATTCCATGAGCTTGGCACTGTTGGCTGGTACTTCCTCCGTTTCAAATTAAAAGTCGTTTTGGTTTTTTTAGATTCATAGATAGATTTTGTTATAAATCTAGACATAGCGTTTATTTAGGTGCATAACATAGATGATGAATCTAGAAAAAAACCAAAACGGTCTATAATTTGGAACAGAGGTACTACTCTGGTTTAGGTAGAGCTCCCCGTGGATAAGGGTGGGTTAGGCCGTCTGTCCTTTTCTACTTAGTTGGACAGTCAGAAAATCGTGGAACAGAGGTACTACTCTGGTTTAGGTAGAGCTTCCCCCCTCATGATTAAATTTTCATACTCTTTTGTTTTGATAATGTTCAGAACAAACTAATTATTCGTTAATTTTAAATAGGAGAGCTAGTAAAAGGTTACAAAATGCTCGCCTGATTCAATATTCTATGAGAGAAAAATTGACTAATTTTAGGTAACTCTGTTTTTTTGGAACTGTTGGTTAAGAACGTTTTTTTTCTCCTCCCAATAATTTTTGACAAGGTCCCAATACTAGTTTGATTTTATTTTTTTAGAGATGCCCTTACGAGGTGAATGCCGATTAATTTCCTTTATTCTGCAGCGTGAATTCAATAAGCGTCCTCTAAACCCTAAACAATCTCCTGGAAAGTGGGGAAATTCAGATCTCCATTTCCTCCCCCGGCCAATCCCATCCTCAAACTGCTGTGCGCCGCAGGCCGGAGATGGGGAGGACGAAGCGGAAGCGTCCCGGGCCGGCCACGGAGCCCGCGGGGGCGGCGGTGCCGGCCGCGGTCGCGTCGGTGCTCGGCAACGACGTCCTCCTCGCCGAGATCCTCCTCCGCCTCGACCTCCCGACCTGGCTCGTCCGCGCCGCGCTCGCCTGCCGGCGCTGGCTCCGCCGCGCCTCCGACCCGGCCTTCCTCTGCCGCTTCCGCGCGCTCCACCCACCCCGCGTCCTGGCGCTCCGCGCCAGCGCCGTCGGGTTCAGCCGCGAGACGCGCTGCCTCCCGGTGCCCCAGCCCCCCGGGCTCGCCGCCGCCGCGCGGCGCGCCCTCGCGACCCTGCGCCGCTCGGACTTGTGCGACCGCCGCAACGGCCGCCTGCTCGTCTCGATTCAGGACCCGGACCCTACCAAGTTCACCACCTACGCCGTCCGGAGCTTGCTGAACGCGGCACGGGGGGACGAGCCCATCCCCCAGCCTCCCCGCTCCAGTCCCCAAAGGTTGCTCCGCAATGGTAGCGGGACCTGCAGCTGTAACCTTCTTTGTCTCCTGGAGGAGGACGCTGACTCCACGTCCTGCCTGTCCTTGAACCTGAGCTACAACTATGAAGAACTCGCAGCTGATTTCTCCCTGCTTCAGACTGGCGTCTGGGGGGTGACGAAATCCTCTGTCACGCAGCTCCCTCAAAGCATAATGGATACTATTGTGGCTCACAAGTTGCTCGTGGGCAGGAAGTTCTACATGACGACCACCTTAGGCTACATTCTTGGGTTGGATTTGACCACTGCCAGCTTTTTTACTGTCCAGCTTCCGGCTGACATCCGGAACAGCACATCATTCATGCTTTCACGCCCTCAACAATCTGGGCTCTATCTCATTGGTGCAAAGGAGTTCATACTTCATGTGTGGCATGGCGATGGCATGGGCCAGTGGGCATTGGTTGACACCATCTCTGTACCTGAGGCGTGCAGTCATCTTAATGTGCGGCGTTGGGTGCCAGATAATATAAAAACAGCTCCTGTTTTGGTCCTTGAAACTGGGGAAAATGCTGAGTTTGTGTTTTTGGAGCTTGTGGCCAGTGGAATGGTCTGCTGTATCCAGTTGAGCAACAGGGCTGTGGAGAGGGTGTATTTGAAGAAGACAGAAGATGTCATCCGGCCTGTTACAATGGTTTGGCCTCCAGTATTCCGCGTGCTTAGCTAAGCAATGAAGAGTATTGTTCCTTAAAGATTGGTACTTCAATGCTCTGCTCAATTGTCTCTCATTGTGAACTTCGCGTAGAGTAGTTTTGTTAATGCCTTGGTTATGCTGGAGAAACAATTATGTTCTTTTGGATGGATGTAACTTTTGAGGTCTATGTTGCTATTATATATGATTCTCTATTTGTCGTGTGACCTAGATATGTCCAGGAGTTAGAGAAAAACGGAAAACCGAGATCAATGAATTAGAGCAGTAATCAATGTTAAGTTGGAAAAGTTCTAAAAAAGTGTTAAGTAGGAAAACTGAACCAAAAAACGGAAACAAGCACATCCTTTTGCTTGCTTGATGTTTTCATCTCTTATCCTTTTGGAAATTAAGTATGGAACATTGTTACATGTCCTGTACCTGTTAGCATGTTGCTGACTGCTGACCTCTTGAATGAGGTGATCAGTGTTATAGTTGAGGCCTTCCCAATGCCCGTTAAAGAGATTTTGAAGACACTGTTAGTTATGTTAGCACTTAGGAAGAGGAGTTAGCGAGTTGGAAGGTATTTCAACATTAAAGGGTCATTCCAACCTTTTTAGCACTTGCTTGGGCACTAAAAAGTTTTGTGGCTGCTGCTTAAAATGTTTCTATATGTAGATTTATAGCAATATGAATCATGAAACTTTTGTTAGGATTAGTGTTCAGATGGCAATGCCACGATGGAGAATGCAGAACGCAGACCTACCGGCTGGGTCCATAGCAGGAGAAATGGGTTTCTCTTATGTAAATTTCGTGCAGTGTAACTATATTATTTCATTGTGCATCAACCTATCGCCTTCAAGCTTAATCCATCCAAATCTTTCTGTTTTCTTCTTATGTCATCACCGTATTCTGGTGCACATGACAGATTGTATCATTCAATGACTGTTTAACCTTTGATGGAGTATCATTTTTTTTTCTAGAGTGAGAAACGTGAAGGCATGTTGTGAAGCACATTGATTTTAGGTGTCTCAGATGTGCCAACTTCTACCTCGTTGATTGTGTTTCTTTCATTTTTCATTTTATCTGTGTCGAACTGTCATATTGACACTGAGCTGCTCCTCTCAGACAATAATATAGGGTTTATGTTTCGATGCCGGTATACGTTTGAAGTGACAAGATCTCGTGACATCATGAATTTTAACTGCTTGCCTGGAAGCTATATTTCATACAGAATAGTGGGAACACATGTGAAATCACCCAGCATGGCACCTCTATTAAACATCTGTTCAAGGAATTGTCCATTGCATGAACGTTGGTAGGCCACCTAGGATTAAGCTGAAGACACAATGTCTCGCGAAATCCCATAGTCCATTTCGTGAAACATCAGGCGCATTGTGCTGGCCTGCAGGGGGTGTGGTGCACTGCTCAGAGGAAGCCTCAACTGGCGCACAGCCGTCGCACCAGAGGCACACAACAGGTGGTTAGTTTTCGATGTAGAAAAGTAGTGTCATCAATTCCTGGCTTTGTTCCGTTGGAGGGTGTGTGATATCCAGAAGATGATTTATTCCCCTTGCTGCCACACAATCCTTGTGGGGTTTTAGTTCCCCATTAGCACCTCCTTTTCTTGTTCGGTGAGCCCCAAGATTGATGCTGGGATGATAAACTAGTATATATTCAAACATATGTTAGGATGCAGAGATATCCAAACATTTGGCTAATACAGCTGATCAAGGCCAAGCTTAAAACTTAAATTACCATGCAAAGCAAATCCACTGAAGTTTCCCAGCCTGACAAGCAGATTTAAGTGATTGACACTTGGCAAGGAAATACATGATGAAATGTAAAATGAATGAATAGCCCTGACACCTTCTGGAGTTCTCCATGAGTGCCATCAGCAGATATAAGTGTGCTGTTGAATTGAGTTCAACTGAATAATAAGAACCGAGGAGGCTATTTGCATAAGTTTCTCCACCTCCCACATCCTCTCACATTTTTTTTTTTGAAAAGGGAATATGTATTATCAATATTCCGGCCGATCTAACTAATTACTAGCATAGCGTTTTTAACTTGTGTGTCTTCCAGATGACCCATACTTATCAAGTTGATGCTCCCAAATGAGAGATTAGAGAGATGATACCTAAGTTTATCAACATACAAACTTTACTAATTATATATTTAACTCTTTTGTATGTAATCCGAATGCAACCAGACATCTGCTCCTTGACATAATAAGACAAGCACAATCTCTGTGGCTCACATAGTCACATGTATAAACGAAAGAAATCATTGTCCATTTTACCGATCAGCTTACCCAATTTTAAACCAAACAATTTTTCGAGAAATTTTTTTTAAACCAAACAAATAAATTGTCCTCTAAACTAGCCTTGCTTGGCAAGAAAAAAAAGGAAACATGTCCAGCATTTCCGCTCCCGTCCAAATAAAACCTTTAATACGAGAAAAAAAACCGAAAAGGTAAATGATTTAGATTAAAAATATATAAAAAGGGAAGAGAAAACAGAAATATTCCATCGGCCGCCCCCCTTCCTTTCTCGCGTAACAGAAAGCAGATTGCCGAGACATCCTCCCTCTTCCATCTCCGGCGAATCGGATGGCGTCCCGCCTCGCCTCCCGCCTCCTCCTCCGCCGCCGCCCCACTGCTGTATGCGACATCCCTTCTCTCTCTCGTCCCATGGGCTGATCTGATGCGATGATTGGGGGTTGGGGGTGGATCGTCTCCACTCGAGTAGCGTTGATTGGTTGTTTCCGCTGGCCCCTTCCGGCGATTTTGATGGTTGCATGGGTGCTAGGATATTAACTGGCACATGAAACAATTTCTCGCGTCGCATAATGTAGATTAGGCGGGCAGAGGGATCGCTAAGCAAGCATAACGGAATTGCCTCCGACGATTTGTTATCTCGTAGCTGCTTGCTTACGGTCTAAATGGGTGAGCTCCGTTTGTTAGTTTACAATATCAGGGGATCCATGATAAGGTTTGCAATTATTTGGTGGCGATCTGTCAATATTTTGCCAGTGTTTGGCAGCCAATTGTTTAGTGTGAATTTTGACATGCTATGAAACTGAAATTGGCTGTAGGTGTTTTTCTTTCAAATTATCGAATTCATTTTCCAATAGGTCTTGGATGGCTGGTAGAACATTGGTCATGCCAACATGCCACTGGCATCAAAACTGTAGTACCACAACCCATCTATGCCCTGTTTGAGCTTGGAGGGATTAGTATGTCGCTTTTCGCGGTTAATGTTATCCCCTATTGAATGCTAATCATATCATGAAAACAACTGCATTGTACAATCAAATTTGTTATTTGTGGGAAAATTCTGCTTTGACAACCAAAAACGACACTTATTTGCAGATACAATTCAACATCTTGGACTAGATGCGTATTTCTGCATTATTGCCTCTGTTTGGTTTCCCTTCTTAATCTGAGAAGAACAAGCAAATTTGTGTATTGTTGCCTCTCTGTTACATGTCTTCCATAGAGGATTACTTTTCTGTTTTCAACTAGTTTAGCATTCAACCTTAGCACACTATTCTTTCTATCATTTTCACAACATATATGTTTTCTTTTTTGTTCATTTTCATTGGTTGATATAATGTTGCTTGCAGACAATAAGCATCTTACGAAGTTGCAGCCATGTCAGACATTTCAGCACTCAGCTTCTCGAGGGTAACTGTGCTCTAGTCATGTAGATGTTGACTATTGCTAGTTTCCATAGCATCTAATGTTTCTTTGGCAACCTTTGTGGCAGGTGTTCATAGATATTCAAAGCCAACACGGTAAGTAGAATACTGCATGCTTCTTTGTCACTTCTAATGGCATAATCTTATTTTCAAGTTTGTTATTGCACTTTTAGTAAAACCCATCTTTGTTTGACTAGAATCTGACCTCTGTTTGTTTCTTAGTGGACGCAATTTACTTTCAAATGCTTTGCCTTATCAACTTTGGAGTAGATCATTTGCATCAGAGAATGGTATGTTTATCAGTCATGTAGAGTGCACAAATAATTTATAAATAGCTTCCTAAACTCTTTCTTTCTTCCTCTAAGGTGATTTGGTTGAAGCTGTTGTGCCTTTTATGGGTGAATCTGTAACTGATGGAACCATTGCCAACTTCCTAAAGAGTATGCACTGCACACTTCTCCCCCTCTCTTCCTTCTTGTTGATGACATGTTGTCCTCTTCAGAACCTGGAGACAGAGTTGAAGCTGATGAGCCGATAGCTCAGATTGAAACTGATAAGGTGATATACACTTCTACATGCTAGTTTTGTATTATACTCATGGAACTTCACAGAAATGAAAACACCTTTGGTTCTTAGGTTACAATAGATGTTGCCAGTCCAGAAGCTGGGGTTATTGAAAAGGTGAGTGCCGCTCCATCGTTGTGATTTCCATGTTTATTAACTTTCCCACAACTTGCCATCAATTGGTTATTTGGTAGCATCGCTATGTTTCTCACGGCATCAGTGCTTTGCAGTTCATTGCCAGTGAAGGCGACACTGTTACTCCTGGTACCAAAGTTGCTGTCATATCTAAGTCTGCTATTCCAAATGAGGCCCATGTTTCACCACCTGAAGAGACCTCCCAGAAGGAGGCCCCTCCACCACCTCCTGCAGAGAAAGACAAGGTTGAGGAGAAATCACCAAAAGTAGAACCCGTCAAAAAGCAGGAGCCAAAATTAACCACCCCACCACTAAAATCCTCCCCTTCAGAACCCCAGCTCCCTCCAAAGGAAAGAGAGAGACGGGTAAGTCTGTATGCACCACATGATTTCATATAATTGGTATGCTATCTTATCGAACTATATATTATGAGTTGTGCACAGTGTTTAACCATTATAATTGCAGGTACCCATGCCAAGACTCAGGAAGCGTATTGCAAACCGTTTGAAGGATTCTCAAAACACTTTCGCAATGTTGACTACATTCAACGAAGTCGACATGTAAGTGCATAACCAAGCTATTCTTTAGGATGTTATTGTGGCTTCTCGCCCGGAATTGAGCCTATATTTACACTAGACACGCTCTTGTTTGAAATCCCAAGCAGCCCTTTAATAATTTTGATTTTGAAACTTAGTATTTGCCTCTACTTTTATTTCGTTAGGTTAGCACAATCATTGTGAATAAATGTTCTTGTTCAACTGAGCCTGAATCTATCTGTGTTTGTTCTGGATTTTTCAATTGATCTCTCTTTCCTTTTACTGAACACTGTTCCCTTAAAAAGGTTGGACATGGCCACTCATCAGTATTTCTTATTATTGTGTCTGTTAATTGTGTGTGTTATTCTTTATTAGGACAAACATGATGAAGCTGCGTTCTGATTACAAAGACAAGTTTGTTGAGAAGCACGGTGTCAAGTTGGGCCTGATGTCCTGCTTTGTTAAGGTAACAATAATCAGATGGGCTGTTTAAGCTATTTCATCCATTCTCAAATATACGATATTTAGGACTAGAAATTAGTTCAAATTATGTATGTCAGAATGGAGGTAGTATATATTACTGGATTTTGCAATGCTTATCCCACTCGCTTTGGCAGGCTGCTGTTTCTGCCCTCCAAAACCAGCCAGTTGTTAATGCTGTCATTGACGGTGATGACATCATATACAGAGACTACATTGACATTAGTGTTGCTGTTGGCACTTCCAAGGTATGGACACCTTGTTAGTCTTTGTTGAATGCTCTAGCTATCTTTTCTTCTATATCAAGGTGTATTCATTTTTTCTATGGACGCCTGTCTTAGGGTCTTGTTGTGCCTGTCATTCGTGACACTGACCGGATGAACTTCGCGGACATTGAGAAGGGGATAAACAACCTTGCTAAGAAAGCAAATTCGGGAGCACTTTCAATTGATGAGATGGCAGGGGGAACCTTCACCATCTCAAATGGTGGTGTCTATGGAAGCCTTATCAGCACGCCAATCATCAACCCCCCACAGGTTTCCTTTTTTTGATTACCAAGAAATTGCTTCTCACTAATTTCTGTGCAAAGAAAATATCAACTTTAACACAATTTACATCAATGTAGTCATCAATCCTGGGGATGCATTCCATTGTTCAGCGCCCCATGGTCGTGGATGGCAAGATTGTTGCGAGACCAATGATGTACCTTGCACTGACATACGACCATAGGTTGGTCGATGGCAGAGAAGCCGTTCTGTTCCTGCGCCGCATCAAGGATGTGGTTGAAGATCCGCGGAGGTTGCTCCTCGACATATAGTTTCTTACATCATTGGTGGGTTACATTGCTGGTCCTGGTTTTCCAAATAATTGGATGTTTTTTTTTTTTTTTGACTCGTATCGTTGCTACCCGGCCTCAGAATTGTAAAAGAGAGCGCAACAGACTTCGTTCCTTGTCTTCCAATCTGGTTTCGGTGTAGTTCCCTGAGCATGCTGTCATTTCACAAGAGCAAATGAAGATTACTCTTTTGGTACGGTTTCTCCCCTAGAATTACAACCTGGTTGATGCACTCAGACAACTTGGTGGTTTGGTTTGAATTGTGTTTGAAGTACAGCAATTATTTGACGATGCTCTCTTACCCCAAGGAAACGGCCTATGCAAGGACAGAGTATCGCCACGTTCTTTGTAGCCGGTACTGCCGTACTGCGCCGGCTGCCTGCCACGCACTGGCGACAGGCGTCGTCGATGGCATAGGCGCATAGCGCTATCCATCTGCCTCATCAATCGATAAGCCCTGCAAGGTTTCAAAGAACTTGTTCCTTTTGCCTACCTCTCGCTGTAAGGCTGTTCGCACTTGTCAATCTCTACTCTACCCTTTAAAAGAGAATATTCTGTCCTGGTCATCAAGATTCTAACCTTTAAACCAACTTCTCCCGCACCGGTCATACTTTATATCTCATACTCTATACCAACTACCATCTTGTGGGCCCCACCACTCTCCCCTCTCCCCACTCAGTTTCTCTCCCCGACACGTGGGGCCCGCCACTCCCCTCATTTTTCCCTCTCCCGAACCTTCTCTTCTCCTCTATCCTCTCCGTCTCCTCTCCTCTCCCTCTCTCTCACGCTGGCCCTCCCGCGAGCTCGCCGCGCCGCCGCTCTCCTCCGCTCCGCCCGCGCGTGCCGCCTCCTCTCCTCCGCGCAGTCCCTCCTCATCTGCCCCCTCCTCTCGCACCTTGCTCGCGGGCGGCGGGGAGCTCGAGCCCGCGCGGTGCCGCCGCCGCGCCGGACTTCTTCTCCTCTTCCTCGCCTTCCCCGCCGGCGCCTCCTCCCCTTCCCGCGCCGCCCTCCACCCGGCGGTCTCCTTCCTTCCTTCCCTTCACCACACACGCGGAGGTCTCGAGGCGGCCGCGACGATTCGAGGGCGGCGCGAGGCGGAGCGGCGCGCGGCATGGCCGGCGACCTTGCGCGCGCTCTCGGGCCTCGATTCGCCCCCCTCCGTCCTCCTCTCCGGCGGTGCCCTCCCCACCTCCTCCACGGGCTCGATTCGTGGGTGGCGGGGCTCGAGCACTCCGGCGGCGAGCTCACCGGCCTGGATCTAGGAGCTCCGTGCGGGGGATGGTGGCGGCGCAAGATCCGTGCGCTCGTGGCGGAGCTCGCACAGGAGAGGGACGAGGAGCCACCTGCGCGCCGGAGCTCACACGGATCGAGCTCCGGCCGGCGGATTTCGCCCGTCCCGGCACGGATCGAGCTCCGGCCAGCAGAGCTAGCCCGTCCGCGCTCGAGCTCTCCTCTTCCCAAGCCCGTGGCCGCCCTCTCTCCTCCCTCGCGCAGGCGCAAGCAGCAGTTGGCAGCCGCAGGAAGGACACGGGCCCCGCGCCACATTGGCGATAGCGAGCGGCCCTGGGACACTCCAGGTTTACCGCGTCGAGTCCAGAAACGGGACATCCCGTTTCTCTTACCGTCCTCCGCTACAGGAGGAAAACCGGTACATCGACACGGTAAAACGCCACGGTGGCCTATAGCGGGGAAGATGGCGTGCCCACCGCGGACAGCCTAAGCTTGTGTCATACTCCAAATTTCAAACCGGTCAACGGTCCAAAATTCTAATAACTTAATGTGGCAAACGAGGAATACTAAAAACTAGAATTGCCTACTGTAGTATTCCAAATTTCTAAAAAGTAATGTGACAAATTTCTAATAACTTATTGGTGTTCTTTCAGGGAGCTGCTGATAGCGGGATATCTATGGTGCCTCATCAATTTTAAGATCTAACAGCTGAGTCTATTGAAAGGTGATCATAAGAGTAGGTGTGTGCATATATTTATAAGGGTGAGAAAGTGGACGTAAAGCATACGCATTCCTCTCTTTTGGAAAAAGAAAACTGATCTGAAAATTTTGCAGATAGAAATAAGACGACGCTCAGCTGTCGCCTTCAGATGACATGCATGGTCGAAGGCATATTATGCAACCCTATGCCGTACTGTACCATGTGAAAACACAAGATTTTTTTTCCTTAGGTGTTCATACGCTGCAATCCCCATCAACAACCATGCCTTCATTCATGGATCTCCATGGACAAAATGGTATCGAAACAGCATTTCATGCTCTCTCTGTTCCTAGAACTGCACGTGACCTGATTGTTAGGCCAAAAAAGGGGGTCAGAGTAAACAAGCAAAACAATCCTTTGCCGTTTACATCTGAAATCAGCATCAATCTCGTTAGTTCTCCTGCAGATTTGCAACTTCCCGTAGTCCTCACTGCCAAATGGTTGCAGCAGCATCGACTCACTTGGGACCACCACCTAGTAAAATTTTCCACCGAGCATAAGTACATAACATGCAACAGAACCTAGTATTTACCCATTTATACCCACAGGCTACTCCACCTTCTCAAATCTCAATAGAACCTAGCAAAGAATCGATATCAGGTGTCACGATTGCACGCTTTTCAATCTCCCCTATGCTGCAGCAGTGCTTCTCCCTGGTGTTAATCGCTGCAACGTCCTGAGGAAACATGCAATTCGAGCCAGCCGAAACCTGTCCAATTTATCAATTTTTTAGCGCATCAGGAAGGGTAAAAAGAAAGAAAATGCACCATGCAGAAGTTTATGGTTTTTACTACTTACATCAAAGAGAACATCACCAAGCATCATCTTAACTTTACCACTCTTGTACACGAGTATCTTCCCCATGAGGCCACCTGGGAGCTCTCTCATTCCACAGTCATGGATTGAGTCGAGCCTCCTCTTCCTGTTGTCCCCCATGGATATTGCATTCACATTTGTGTCTGTCTCTGTTTCAGCGACTCGGTCAGCCTGCCTTGGTAAAGGGAGAGTTGTAGGAAACTGGAAGAAGACCAACTGCGGTGTATCTACCCTTTCCTGCCAGGGTAAGAAAATAAATTATTATGACAGAAGATAATCCTGACAACAAAAAATACATATACAAGACTGAATATAAAATAATAGCTCAGTTAACATGTGAGTTTTGCTTTGACAAAGTTAACAAAGTCAGAGCAATGCGATATGGCATACATACCATCAGACCAAGTTCTTCAGCTGCACTCAGTTTACTATCTTGGGCTGTTCTAGATGAATGTCCGGATTCCTCTTCATCATGAATTTCTGTCTTATACAATGGAGCACTAATGAGTACCAGACAAAAGAGTGACCCACTGTCAATCATGCCACAAACACAGAAAAAAAAAAGAAGAGAACCTGCATCTCCAGAGTTGGGCCTTCTCAGTGGTAGAGTAACAGGATAATTGGTACAGGTGCCCTGCAGAAATTACTAACAGATGAAGTCAACAACAATAAAATGCACACCATGTTTCTGTTTTTGATGTATCTACTCACCCATGGTTCATCGTGTTCCTTGGGTAATTTTACAGAAGATACGCCTGAATACACATGGAACAAACTATATAACTATCTTTTTCAGTTATATGATTGCATGATGCTTAATAAGAAATAAAAGCAAATAGTAAAGCATATGGCAAGGGAGTAATAGCAACTAGCAAGTATAATTTTCCTTGCCAGCTTGCACAACACATCAAACTGATTTGTGAACACATTAAGCATGAAGCAAATGGAAGTGCAAAGCTACTACCTGATGAAAAGCTTCTTGGAGTGGGGAAACTTCTTGCAATTGAAGGGTCTGCTCTTCCAAATGCAACCTGGACAGGGCGGGTTCCTGCGTCATGATGTACAGACAAAGTGTTATAAGTGAGTTATGAAAACTACATCAAGAGTCACACAAGTTTCCAAACAGCATCCTATGCTCCTACTGAAAGTAGGCTGTGCTTTTAGAACATTAGGAAATTTATTCTGACAGCAGCTCAAATTGATTGATGAGTTAATCAACTAGATTCCCACTGGAGAGAGAAATATGGAGTACGAGATTGGGTCCTTACTACGTTAAGAAGATTATTATAAGGAACAGATCATAATCACCTTGTTTCTCAGCCTTAGTTTCACTTCCGGGGCTAGAAGTGCTCTGCCACATGAAGCTAGGAATTATATTCTACCAAATCAAAGATATAGAAAACTAGACGTTTGTACCTGCAAGCTCCCAAGTCTAGCCATCAGTTTCTTATCAATTGTCAGAACCTTGTTCTCCTCTTCTGGTTCCCTGTAGAATCCAGACATAACTTTCATTCAACATATAATTTAGTAACCTAAATAAGAGTTCTTGGGTTGAGCAAATATGAGAGCAGAAAACATAGAGTCGTTTACGCTTTAGGGATGATCTTTGGGTCTTTCTTAGGAAGAACTTTGGGTGCAAATTTAAGTCCAGCCTGCATTACAGAAAAGTAAAGATAAGGTAAGCACCAGAAAGCGCTAACTCATGTATGAACAAAGTCACGCAATTAAGGAAGTACTGACTTTGCGGCGACGCTGAGGAGTGGGGTCATCATTCTCTTTCTTCTTCTTATCCTCCTTCTCCATAAGAGCAACTGGGATACACAAGGATGAAACAATAAGGTAAAGGGGCATGCACATCTACCAAAAAGTATTTTGCTATGTTAATTATTTAAGTGCACACTTGTCTCCATCAATCAGGTTTCTTAATGCTTTTCTGCAGAGTTTTCTGTTCAGTGTCTTCTTTAATCAAAACAAGATTCAGAAAAGATGGTCATCTCTCAGTTTTCTCTGAAATTATCTGGAATTGCTTACAGTGTACAACGTACAAGAATTTGAATTAACCAAATCGCCTTTTAAAAAAAAGGGCGTACCCAGTGCCGTAGGCTCCTGCACTATGCGGGGTCTGGGGGCAGGTTGTTTAGCGCACAGCCTTTCCCACACGTAAATGTGTAGAGGCTGGGGCTTGAACCCTGGACCTTCCGGTCACAGGCGGTGAAGCTCTACCACTGCACCAAAGGCCGCCCTTTTTAACCAAATCGCCTTGCTTGATGCTTTTTCCAGTGTTTTCTGTTCAGTATCATCTTTAATCAAAACAAGATTTAGAAAAGCTGGCCATCTCTAAAATTTCCCTGAAACCATCCGGAATTGCTTACAGCGTACATCATACGAGAATGTGCATTACCCAAATCGCCAATAAATAGCTAAGAACAACATATCTCCACTGGTAGCTGCACTTCCGCAGTACCCCACGGTTCTTAAAAATGTTAGCAAATGTCGCACGACAGGAGCTATCATGACCGGGTGCCCAGGGGCGTATGCAGAGGACATGAGTGTACATGTATACACCGGATAATTTGTTTTGCAAAAAATCGAAGCTAGTAGAGTAATACGTGAATACATGTATATCCTTGTAATTGGGTCGGATCCGAATAACAATAGCTTACGTTAGGGTTTGGGGAGCACGGTTTCGCACAGCGGGAAAGGGGAGGGGAGGAATGGAAGGGCCGAGGCCGTACCTGGTGGATACTCGCCGCCGGCGCTGGGATCGACGAAGACCTGGCGTAGGCTGGCACCGCTCGCCCAGTGGTCGGCTCGTCGCCGCCAGGAGGAGAGACGGAGAAGGGGATGAACGGGAGAACAGCGAGACGAGTCGACGACTGGCCGACGACGAGAGGGCGAGAGGCGGAGAGAGAGGAAAGGGAGGGAGTATGTGTGTGAGGATGTCTCTATCTTTATTGTATTCAGAAAAAAATATAGTGTTTATTTCAGAAAGGAAAAATTATACTGCAAATACTAAAATACATAATACGTGGTCATGTAGAGAAAATTGAAAATACCAAAACTATTACCTCACTCCTGCAGCCCAGCCCGTGGTCATCCTGTCCTGATGGGCCACCGATCAAATTCAAAATTGCGATCGATTAGTTGCACTAATTTCTAGCCATGCTAGCTTTAAACTAGACCAATGTTAATCAGACTAAATTAATGCAAGATACTCGTGTTTAGTTGGATGGTTTAAAATAATCGTGTATGTACTTTTTGCCCTGTTCAGCCTACATAGTGTTGAACGACTCATTTGTTTTTCTCACTATCGAGGCTTGTATGCCCCTTTTATATTGCCAGGGGCCAGACTAAAAGCTTGTCAGAATCAAAGCTGGGTTGCATTCTATAAGCCCGAACAACAGCTTGTGTAGGCAACCAATCACAACCTAATTAGCGGTTCCTTGCCAACTATACACGAAATCTAGTCAAACTCACAAAGAAAGCTTGTCTCTAAATGCATTATAGAGGACAAGAAAAAACATATAGCAAAATGATACAAATTTAGGTTCACATAAGAGTTGGAGTTTCATAATCATTGTAGTTGGTCAACTGACAGAAAAACTACTATCATGAAATTCTCAACCCCCATCAAAGGTCGAAAACAATCTAAGCAAAAACCACAACGTAGTCACAGAGAAATATTTGTATGCATGCATTCAGTAGGCTGTGTTTGGTAGAGATTTAGTTTCTCAAAAAATTCATTTGAAGAAACTAGTAAACATTTTTTTCTGGTTTATGATCTATGGTAGAAATCGAGAAGCGTTTTTAGTTTGTCTCTAAAACCTCAAACCACTTGGTAGAGTTATTTGGTTTCTTTCTATAACCATATGTATTTGGACGAAAAACTGAACCGAAAACCCTACCAAAAACATGTCCTAGTATAGATAACAACATTTGTCTATCATAGTATAGATAGCAACACTTGTAAGTTGTCATAGCACATAAATTATATTCCTAGATTAGTTGCCGCCCTCCAATCCAATTTAATCCGCCTATGCTTTCTAAAGTATGGGGTTTATTTCTTCAAAAAAAACTATGGGCCGGGTTTATGCAAAAGAAAAGTATATGCTTTACTACAAAATCGTTGGACATATTATGTAGGAAATAAAACCTGTTGTAGTAGAAGCTGGAAGTGAACCCTACCTTGCCTCTTTTAGAACACAAACACACAGGTTTGTGTCACGGTCGAAACAGATTTTTCCTCCCACAAATACAAACCTCTCTCGCTCTGTCTTCACATGCAGCATATATACACTATCCCTAGCGTCAATGGATCTTAAAAAAACTAGACCTGATGGGGTGAAGAGCTCTGTGGTTTTTCATCAAGAAGAAGTAGCCACGGCTATCTAAGTCGACGAGGGGACCTTTGGCTTAGCGTCAGTGGATCTTTCCGATCCTTGAACATCGTTGTACAACGTGAATGCTTCTCGTAAATGATGGATGGCTTCAAGATCCTATAAATACTTGAAGAACATGGTGCATGGTGGCAGAGCCGGATACATTACAATCATACAATGTATATCCAATCTACGAAGCAGTTGTACCTTGATGGTTTTTTAAACGAGGAAAGAAGAGTGAGGCCTTCCATGGGCGACAAGAGCTACTCCGAGTAGCCAAGGAAGACATGCCTATGCTCAGCATAACTCACCAGGAGACAGCATGCACAATCGACACAGGCAAGTCATCCTTGGCTACCGAACCAGCTCTTGTCCTCATGCAAGGCCTTCCTCTTTCGATCTGAATTTGTTTCTGTACATGCATGCACCATGTTCTTCGAGTATTTATAGGGCTAAAAAGCACGCAGAAAAAAGCATATGCAGGCTATGCAGGGAATAATGAAGTTAGACTATGGTATGTATAATGTTTGACCGCTGGCTGTGCCGCCCCCCACAACTTTTTGTTCCTTTTGGCATTTGTATAACTTCTCTTGTAACATCAGAATCTATTCTCTCTGTTTTAGTTCGTAGTTGGCTATGACTGATATCTAATAAGCATCTGGCTTATTATTACACTGGATCAAATCGAGGACCAGTTATTGGGACTCAAGCCGTGGTATTGCCTTGGGACATGAGTAGCGTACCAATTGGACTACCAACAAATGTTCTAGTGAGGTTAGGTTGGTTCGTGCTACTCCTAATTCATAGTATTATGATGTTATATTCAAGACTGATACATCATTTATAGTTAAATTATTATATGATGAAGACACCACCTCCAATTGCTGTGTTGTGTTATGGGGAGTGGGCCTAGAGCATTATATTTTTGCCTACTCCTCCGTCCCATGAAAAATGCAATTTTGGCTTTTGAAAAAAAAAATCCTACAAAGAGTACAGTCCTAAGATCTCAATTAGCTGCCAAATTAAATGATCAGATTTAATTTGCATGCCAAAGTTAACTTAATATAACAAATAAATGTGGGCACGTGAGTCTTTTCACGCACGCCACGATTAATCTGTTTGAAAAAAATTATAATTGCACTTTTCATGAGATCGAGGGAGTATATCGCACATAAGTTGTATCTTGCACAAGATATGCCTTCATATCTATCATATTGATTTCTTGGCACACTAATAAAATTGTTAATATGACACCTACTATGCATATAAAGCACCATTGCCGTTAGTTATCAAAGCCATGTTTGGATTGGCCAAAAGTAAGTGGCTAAAAATAGGCCTAAGTTTGATAATTGCCTGAATATGGGCTAATTAGGCCTAATGGAATAATAACCATGAATTAGCTAATATATGTGAAAAATACCCCACAATTAGCTCATATTTAGTCATCCTATTTAGCATCCAAATTATATGGCTATTTTTTAGCTCTGGGATCCAAACATGGCCCAAGTCCGTGTCTTTGAGCGCACACATATGGTAATTAATATTGTAACTGGAAACTCTGAGAAAAATATTACATGTTACAAAATTTTAAACCATCCTACCTTCTTTATTAATACAATAGACCGGCACTTAACTTGCCGGCTTCCCTTAAAAAATAAATCATACGACATGGACTTAGCTAAGTCCAAATACTTTGCCACTCTTTGTAATTGACTCTAGAATTAGCAACAGAGCTTCAGCTTAGAGCATGAAATAGCCTACATTCGAACCCTATCTGACCTACCATAATTATCATGTCTATCATAATCAACTCTATCATTCAAAGCTCAATCATGGTTTCTGACCATCCACTTGTTCGGCATTTTTCAAATCCATAGTTCCCTTTTGACATTTTGCCTGTCCTTTTGACATTCTTCTCCAATTGATCGATATGCATGATATATCAACACTGTCTGGCAACTTTCCATCTGTATATCAGTTCATGCCTTGATCTAATAAGTGATCAGGGTTTATATTCCACTAGTGTGCAACTGTGCATCATGTGCAAATCAAATGCTTCTGAAATGAGAATCTGGCTGAGCTGATAGACTTGTTTAATTGATCACTTGTCTTGATGCAGCAAAAGCAGGGTATCTGACTTTGTTTCTCTGATATTTTGGATCTGGTAAGGGGACAAGTGTGCAACTGCAATCAAAAGGCATGGCTTTAGTTTCTAGACTAGGCGATTCCCCGCGCGTTGCTGCGGGATATTTTGCAGAACTTTTTTTTATAATCTGATGCATTTTGCAAAGTGCTTTTATTTAATAGATTACTTAGGAGATACATATGTTGTTTATTGATAAAATAACATGTAACTACAATATATGAACTAATTTTGTTTTGTCCTCTTTGAGTTGTCTTCATTGAAAATAGCTTGCATGTGTGTGGTTGTCCATTTCGTATGTATTGAACAATGATAGCGTGGTTTTGAAATTGTAGTTGCTTGGTTATGTCCTCAGTTTGCAAATTGCCTTTGAGATTGACACAAATTTTTGGCTTTTTATCATCGTTAAGCTTATTCATTGCTTGGACATATCTATCTTGCATCTTCTTGGAAAAGAGTGAATAAGAGATGTATATAAGGGTTTATGTGCCATTGTAATAAAAAATAATATTTTGGTTGTTAGTAGAGGAGATATGATGTAACATAAATGAAACAAAGACGTAGATGCATCGTTAATAGAAAATAGGAAGCAATGCACAGAGATGATTAAAAAAAGACAGAAACTTGATTAATGCTGCCGTAAGAGAACCTTTTCAATTGTTCTTGGTGCGCCATTCCTTTTTGTGTAGAAGGAGATGAACACTACACAAACACAGGTGAGATGCAAATAACATGATGAAAGATTTAGGAAGTTCTAGGACAGTTTGCATAGAAGCTGTTAACTGCACATCATCAAAAACTTTACAGAATCCTAAAGGTAAGATTATGCTTCTTGTGCAATTTCCAATGGGATCGTAAACTTCAAGCTACATGAAACAAAAGTACTATGTGGCCACACTTCTTTTCCAAATAGTAAACAATAAATTCCAACATTTTATAAGGTAATACATAACTTGAAAGCAAACCTTAAAATCTACCACAATGCTTGCATCTAAGCCCATCTCTAGGAATTCCCAACAAAGAGAGAGAAGATCTTCCAACTGCCCACAAAATTAGACCATGTGAACCACAATTATTTATAGATGAAAAGTCTATATAAACGGCAGAGACATTTTTGACCTAATGTAGAGGGTGAACACCCAGCTCATCAATTGAAACAATGACATCTCCATGCCTAATGCCAACCTTCTCAGCAGTAGAGTCAAATCGTACCTGGAAAGATCACAACCATAAGAATACTATTGAAAACTGACAACATATAAAGTGATGGGTTTACATAATTGTACCATATTAACGATGTAGCCCCTGTTAATGTTATAGCTATAAGATATCTCCTCTCGGCTTGAAATAAGTTGAAATCAGCCGATCTAGAAAATCGACCTGGTGCCCATGAGAAAATTGATGGATTGCCCAAATTAAGGATGTCCACACAACAATCAATCGTCAAAACTAACAGAAATAGAAATGGTAATAAAGTTGGACTACAGTTTGTTACATGAACGACAGAAGGAGGCAAACGTTGTTGCTATTTCCCAAGGCGAAATCAATTTAAGTGAACCTGCAAAATTCAGAATGGTTTCTGCAACAGTTTCTTCAAGGCAATACATCGAACATACTGAGTGCATGAAACTTAATCGAAACACAGAAATCAGAGGCACGTTTTGCACTGAAGATCGAAACACACAAATCAAAAGCACGTTTTGCACTGAACAACAACAGTCTTGAACCCATAAGCACTTCAGCAGCACGTGGAAGAGAGAGGCAACGCACCTGTATGTTGGACCGGACGGAGGAGACGGTCTCCTCGTGTGGACTGGATGTCTGGATGGTAAGGCGCAGGACTGGACAGCGAAGGAGACGATCTCCTCGTCTGGACTGTCTCTTGGTCTGGACGGCGTGGGAGGCGAGTGCCTGAATGGTGGAATGGCCCAGGGCACGATCCAGCCCATCTCTTGATGTGCCATTGCTGATTAAAGAACAGGGGAAGATGGAAGGTTGTCATCAATGTCCGTCTGTTGATATTCGGTACTGAGTAAAGAAGAAAAGCTTGTAGTGCGGTGACGTGGCTCCATGAGATGGGAGAGAAATCCTATAATGATGTGTAGTGGGGTGCTTCTATATAGTTATAGAAGATTGGCACTTGACGTTGCCAAGGCCGGCCGTATCTCTCCAACTAAATGATGCCCCGGAACTTTCCTCCTTTTGGACCAATTGATTACCACTCTTCTGTAACAGCCTAGAGCTTAATAGGATTGATAGAATACTCATACCAACAAGTTACAACTTCTTTTCCGGAAGCTCATCTCGAAAAAACTCCGGGGTTAAGCGTGCTTGGCCCGGAATAATTTCGGAATTGGTGACCGACCAGGAAGTCGTTCCCGGGTGCGCATGAGTGAGGACAAAGTGCGCAGAAAAGACGTGTGTTGGTCTGTGAGGATAGTCTTGAGGTCCTAGAGAGCTGCCAGGTGAAAGCGGGCCCGACGTCTGGGAGGCGGGACGTTACAGCTGGTATCAGAGCTGACTCTCACGGTTTCACGGGCACGTGGGGTAGCAGTTGCGCAGGCATGGTGCGCATGGCTGGTGTGAGCCCAGAGTGGTCACACAGCATGGCACATGCGCTGGCACTGGGCACACGGACGTGGCCAAGTGAGGACGTTCCTGGACTGGGGTTGACCGACGAGGTCGTCGGTCCCTTAAGGGGTGAGATTGTGACAGCCCAGAGCTTAATAGGATTGATAGAATACTCATATCAACAAGTTGCAACTTCTTTTCCGGAAGCTCATCTCGAAAGAACTCCAGGGTTAAGCGTGCTTGGCCCGGAATAATTTCGGGATGGGTGACCGACCGGGAAGTCGTTCTCGGGTGCGCATGAGTGAGGACAAAGTGCGCAGAAAAGACGTGTGTTGGTCTGTGAGGATAGTCTTGAGGTCCTGTAGAGCTGCCAACTTGCTTGGCCCGGAATAATTTTGGGATGGGTGACCGACCGGGAAGTTGTTCCCGGGTGCGCATGACTGAGGACAAAGTGCGCAGAAAAAACGTGTGTTGGTCTGTGAGGATAGTCTTGAGGTCCTGTAGAGCTGCCAGGTGAAAGCGGGCCCGACCTTTGGGAGGCGGCACGTTACATCTTCTGTCTTTTCAATTGTATGAGTCAAAGGGTCCTAATTAGGTACTCACGACCGGAGCTAGAAGCAACTATCACACGGCCAAACCAATTAACAAAGGACATGTCGCACCATATATATGATAGATATTAGATTAGTCCAGTTCCTGATGATGAGCCTAAAATCTCCACCGGCAAACATGTTCATGGTGCTAGTGATGATTAATGAAACACATGTCGGCATCTACTAGCGCCTAAACAAGAAGCTCAGGGAGAATCATGGAAAAATCATCGTTAAAGCATGTGGCAAAACCACCAAAAAAACCACCTGGGGTTATTTAAACGGTTTTGCAATTTTCAAATGAATAAATGAGTTATGACTAAGAGATTTGTTACGGTGCTTAGAAGGAACTTGAAGCTCCTCCCCGTAAATTAACCTAAGACATTGGTCTGTAAAAAAGAGAATTTATGGTAAACAAGGGTAGCATAGTAATTGCTCCTCTGCTAATTAGCTTTTCATCGTTCAATTCACCAAGAACAGATTAAATAAATCTCTCTTTCTCGGAGTCTGCGGAGGGTCTTGCCGGCGTCTACCCGCGCATGCAGCGATGTAGCGGCGCCGGCGCCAGGAACGATGCGAGCATGCGGCGGCGGCGACGGGAGTCGCCTCATAGGCCAGTCCGAAAATTTTCTAAACGTGACACCCAATTCGCATGCCTTTCAAGATTTGACACCCTGATCCACATGTCAATGACTCACAATGACCCCACATGTCAGTGTGATAGGGGTGTCAAATCTTGAAAGGCATGCGAATTGGGTGTCGTGTTTTGAAATCTCTGCGGACGGGTCTGTAACGGATATGTGGCCTATTGAAATAAAAATACCAATATGTCATTTGCTTTTATTTTTGGAAATAGTTCCTGGCCCACTAAATATAGGTACCGCTCCACAACTTTGGTTCCTTGTAATAGGTTCCTCTTTATTTTTAACCATTAGATCTGAACCTATGGACGACTTTTAAAAACTTCAAGCACCTTAAATTTCTCTTATTAATTGGTTTTTTGAGCATAAAACAAAGTTTCAATGATTAGCCATGATCTGGATTACAATCAGAACTCTGAATGTCTCGAAGCACCGGTGGAAATTCAGACCGCCACACGACCATCGACAACTCACGCAACACTTTTTTTAGATAATGAATAAAATTCGGCTTTGACCTTCTAAAGAAGGCTACAACACCTTATTACAATAAACGCATCACTTCCATCTGCTCACAAGATCTAGAAACATATTTAACACTGATGGCTTCAAAGTTTTGGCTCAAAGAAACCAAGCGACTTAGTTAGAATCGGAGCCACGGGGCAGTGCAAGTATAGAATTTCAGATGGGCCAGGTGTGATGGGTGGCCCGAGGCACGACCGTAAAAAGCACGGCACTAGGCCCAATCGATAGTGCCTAGGGCTGGCTCGGCCCGATAAGGTATTTGTTTGGGCCGCCAAAACGACCCATAGTGTCAGCCTAAAGCACGACACGAAAATAGGCCACCCTGATAGCGCCCCGACAGAAAAACATCTAACACCACCACTGCTGCAACCATCCCACAACCCACCAAATACAAAAACTAATCTTATCCTCTTCCATGTTCCTTTACTCCCAACTACACCCTTCCTCTCTCTCCCGGCCTTACCCTGTCGTCGCCCCCCTCCCTCTTGGCCTCTCCCTCACCCTCCCTTTGCAGGATGCAGCCGCCAGGAGTCAAGACGGACAGCGCCGGCTTCCACTGCCACCCCATCCCCGCTCCCTCCCTCCCTCTGCAGGGCGCGGCCAACGGAGGGCAGGACGGAGCCGGTCTCCGCCGTCGCCGCCATGGGGGCACGGCGGCCAGGCACCGCCGCTCGCGGCCATATCAGCAGGGCATCGTTGCCTCTGGCCACATCAAAGTGCCACCTCCTCCACCTCCATCGCGGCTCCTCCACTTCCTCGATGGCCCTTGTCCCAGCCCCGGCGGCCTCCTCGACGACCCCCTGCTCCGGTCGCGGCCGACCTCCTCCCCTGCAGCCGCCACGACCCCTGCTCCTGCCGGCGGCCGTGAGAAATGGGTGACTTGCAGTCGGGCCAGCTAGGGCCGATGGTGATGAGGACATCTCCTCCACTATTACCCGTTGGCAAAGACGTACAGGATGGGCCGAATGGCCCAATTGTAGTCGGACGGTGACCGTGTGATCCTCTGAATAATCCTACCTTGTTTAGCTTGGGAGGAGGAAGCCACCTTAAAAGAGAGAGTCACCCTTCCACTATCGGATTAGTCTTTTAGAGAGATTGGACCTTTCCCCAAGTAGGGGCGCTGGAGTTGCGGTGCTAAGATTACCGAGGTGCAGGTCGTGGACCTAAGGCCGGATCGATGCGTCGGGCTTTCGGCCAGAGTTGCAGTGCTAAGATTGCAGGATTCAGAGAATTCGCGGCGCATTGGGCTTTCGTTCCAACCACTCCCGGGCCGAACTCGTCATTTGGTATTAGAGCTAGGCCCTTGTGAAGAAGGGAAGAATGATGAGGACATCACACCCTGAAATTCTCCAACTTCAAGATGTGAATTTAGAGAATAAATAAACAACGATTTTCTCTCAATTTTAAAATTTTTCTAACATTTATTTATTTTACAGAGAATTTAGAATAGAAAGAAGAACAATTGTTTGTTTTTACAAAATTAAATAAATTTGTTTTGAGTGTTGCATTCATGCCGATGCATCATCATGTTTCATGAGTGCAAAGTTTTGAAAAACGCGTCTAATCCAACGTCTAGGTTCCTTTGAGAATTTTCTGGACTTTTCTGGAATTTATTCTCCTCTTTCTAGAGCTAAATCTATTTATTAGAATGCTCTATAATTCTTTTCACGAGCTCTGAATATTTTATTTGGACTCCTCCTGTCCTAATCTATCTCAGAGATTTTTTCTGGAATTTTTGGGAGTTTCTGGGTATTTTTCGTGCATTAAAAACTTTTTCTAATTTTTTTCGAAATTGTTTCAGCACTGAAATATATATTTCTAAACCCTAATCCTATCGGATCGGGCCGGATTCATTTGAACCCGACCTGACCCGCTTCACCAACCCGCCCCGGCCTCCCTTCTCTCTGGATGGTGGGCCCCGTCATCCCTTTCGGGCCGAGCCCGCAAAGCCTGGTCTGGTGGCCCGCGAAGGCCCATCTGGCCCGGCGGCCACCAGAGCTCGGCCGGCCGCCACCGCCGCTGTCTTGGCATGCGCGCCAGGCCAAGCCGCGCCTGCCGCCGCGCCCCTTTAAAAGGGCGAGCCACAGCCCCGCGTCCTCCTGCTGCTGCCGCCTCCTCCTCGCGTCGCGCAGCGCCGCCGTCGCCCAAAGCCGGAGCCGAGCGCCGCCGCCGGCCTTCGCCGCCTCGCTCCGCCGCGTCCGTCGCCCATGGAGCCAAACCGACCCCGCCATGTGCATCGCCGAGCCGAGTCGCACGCCCGCCGCCCGTCCTCGCCGCCTCCCGATCGCTGGAGCGCCGTCGCGATGTGAAAGGCCGAGCCGCCGCCGTCGGACTCCACCGCCGCCTGCCATCGACGATTCCGGCCGTCCTCGTCCGTCTCCGCTGCCGGGGAGACCATCAACGCGATGCCCTCGACCTCCTCCGTCGATTCCCCACCGCGCTGGAGCCTCAGCGCCGCCGGAGCGCCGGCGAGCCGAGCGTCCAGCGCCGCCGGCCGTGATCTGCCAGAGGAGGAAGAAGAAGTCCGGTCGTTTTGCGGATTAGACCCTGAGAACTTCTGTAATTTTTCCCAAGTAGTTTTGTGTCTTGGTAATCTTACACAAAATCCCCTGCAAACATCAGATCGTTTCAATCTAATCCTATCCTCGAACTTTTATAGATCTAACCCTGGCCTTTTACCTTTTCGCGGTCACTGTTCACTGAGTCTTTGGAATCTTCTCAGCTAGCCGCTGGAGTCTTCAGTTAATTATGTCAAGGTCCCTGCATCCTTGTTTTAGGTATAACTTCCGCGTTTTAAATCTGTTTCGACCCGTTCTTGTTTCGTTAGACTTGTAATCACTTATATTACGTGTTAGTGATGTTGTTCATGATAGTTGTGTTTTTATAAATTTATTTTAAATATTAATTTGGTTAATTGCTTATCGACATTGCTTTTGCAAATTAAAATCAACATAGACACCACGTGCTTTCATAATGAAATTTAATTTGGTTAATGTTTATTTAATTACCTTTTCTGAATACAATTTAATTAGGCTATGTTTCGGTTTTATTAAATAATATTAACTTGATTAATGCTTACTTACAACTAGCTTTTCTAATTAAAATCAAATTAGGCGTACATCGGCTTTATTAAAAGAAAGTTAATATGATTAATGCTATTATAATTTATTTATGATAATAATATGATTAGTGGAACACGATTGATAAACTTATTCGATTAGATGCTTCATATGCCTTTCTTTCCTAAAGTTAGATGTTTAATCGAATTAACATGTACCTGAATATTTATAAATAAAATATGACTAGATCTTATAGCGTCTTTCTAACATGAATGTAATTTTGATTAATCATACCATAGGGTATTTCTCTGAAGTATCCTTTATATTATCTTTTCTTAATTAAAATAAATAAAGCACCTAGCTTTTGTTTTGATAATTAAAACCTTTCGATAGTTTATTTATAATCGCGGTTCCGTTTTCAGCGTTCGTTGCGCCTTTACGTTCGTGGCAACGAGCCCCATCGTTTAGTGCGTTCTTTTAAACCTTTTATTTTGATTGGTGTATTGTTCTTAGTTATCTTTGTTTGCTTGCTTTAGAATGTTTGCTTTGCTGGGATGATTGCTACGAGTAGAAGGAACGTGGTTTGAGAGCTTGAAGAGCTGAAGATGATCTGAGCAGCTATTCTCTGGATTTAAGGCAAGTGTGTCCTTGATATTTTATCCCAATAACTTTACTTAATCACCATTGCATGTGATTGCATTTAATATTGATGGGTCCTATTAAGGAGTGGCTAGTCTTATATGCTTATTCCTTGTCTGCCTGGGTTTATCTTTATGTTGGGTAGCTATGCTAGTTGCTCTACTTGGGTTATGGTGGTTCTAACGAACACTAATGATAAACATGCTTTACTTTATACTATACTTCTGGTTAATACAAGATCATATGATTTAATCGGAACATGGAGAACCACCCGGCAAAACAGTACAATCATAAGACTAATGGGCTCTGGTCTTGACTAAATAATTAGAGACTCTAGTTTGTGATAGCTTTACCCGAAAGGGGCAAGAGGGGGAGACTGTAGTTGGTGTATAACCTGACCCCTATTTGGGAGGAAGCCTTTGCTAAGGTGTGCCCATTGGAGAGGTTTATACGTCACGCTGATCATGAATCCTTAGCGAGCTATCCTTACTAGGGAATCTTTGTAAAGGCCTCGTAGCGTCCCTATGCAGTCACACCTCAGTAGTGTGATACGTGCTTGGCCAGCACAGTGTGGTTGGGCTTAAAGTTCTTTTGGACGTTTACGCGACTTATGGTGAAAGTGTACAACCTCTGCATAGTGTAAAACTGTTATAACAGCCGTGCTCACGGTCAAGAGCGGCCTGGACCCTCACATGATAATTGAACTTGAAGATGGACTTAAATCGTGATTCTCGATGTGACATGTGCTTATGGCGCTCTGTTTATATTAATGTGGGTTTTGGTATATACTTATATGTTAGTAAATATGTGCTAATAAAAGTTTGACCAACTAAAATTGCTTATCGCTTTAATCCCTTAGCCTTTCCTTGGTTTAGCCTTGCATTCATACTTTCCCCACACTTGCTGAGTACGACATGTGCTCACCCTTGCTATAAACAATGTTTCTCAGAAGAAGGAAGCTACTGTGAAGTTCTTTGAAGATCTTGCTGAGTTCTAGGCGTACGCAACCTCCGGTCGTCTGCTTGTGGAGTTGGAGCCTCCGTTTCCAGGATTTGAGCTGTGTAATACTCTGATCTTCTCTTGTTATTTCTTTCTCTTCACGTGATACTGTTATCTATTACACTTTTTGTTCGCCATATGTGTGAAACTTGATCCTGGCACACATACGGTGTGCACTCGGTTTTGTTTTTCAGAACCGGGTGTGACACTCCTCCACTATTACCCGCTGGCCAAGACGCAACAAGGTGGGCCAAGTGGCCCAGTTGTAGTCGGGTGATGACTGTGTGAGTCTCTGAATAATCCCACCTCGCTTAGCTTGGGAGGAGGAAGCCACCTTAAAAGGGAGAGTCATCCTTCCCCTATCAGACTAGTCTTTTATGGAGATTGGGCCTTTCCCCGAGTGGGGGTGCCGGAGTTACGGTGCTAAGATTGCCGAGGCATGGGTCATGGACCTGAGGCCGGATCGGTGCGTCGGGCTTTCAGCCGGAGTTGCGATGCTAAGATTGCAGGATTCGGATCGGTGCGTCAGGCTTTTGTTCCAACCACGTCTGGGCTGGACTCATCAGATGAGACGTCTGTGGCCCGTCAGGCTTGGGCCTGACAGTTCGGTCGGCACGAAGGATGCGTCGGGCCTGTTAGTGCCAGGCCGCATCTGGTCGGGCCCAATTGGGCTAATGCCGAGCCGCTCATTTGGACTTCTATAAGTGCAAGGAGGTGGCCAAACCAAAGCCTTGCGAGTTGCGACGAACAAACCAGAGTAGTGTGAGTCGGGGCACAAGCTGAGGTTTCGGGCAAGGGACTCACATGATATAATCACCCCCACGCGCTTCATACTTTGATGAAAAGGAGCTCGATCAAGTGTATGAACGGGCATTTGGATTTTCACCATCATGGGATTTTGCACTGTCTGTAGCCAGAGCGAGATATGTATGCGGCTCCAAGTTATAAAATCTGAGATTTTTCACATGATCTCGATCCATCTCTCAGTTTGCATTGCATAGGTCTCTCTCTCTCTAACTACTGTTATTTGTCCTTGTGCCCCCCTACTCAACTGTACGTCTGTACGACACGATGGAGCATTCATCAGACGGAGAGACAGACAGACTTGTCAATTCCCCCATTAGTTTGCAACAAGAATATCTCCTCCGATTGGTTTGCCTGGTTCTATGGCGATAAGCATCCGAGTCATCAGTGATCAACCACGACGCCATCCTCCAAAAGAAACGGAATCATTGCATTGCATTGCACCATGATATGTGGGGTATGAACATTGTCACAGAGTTCAGGGTTCGGTGCCACATATCACGTACCGGGCATGTCGTTCCCAATCGAGATACGGGTCCACTAAGGTTCACTCCTTGGTTCAACAACGGATACGTAAAATTTGGTACGTCGTCTTGATGCTTGCCGGTTCGATACTTGAGTACGAGGATAAGGGTTCGGTGCCACGTAACACGTACATCGAAGGTTCACTCTTTGGTTCAGCAGCGGGTACGTAAGATGGTACGTCGTCTCGATGCTTGCCGCTTCGATACTTGGGTACGAGGATAAACATTAATGGAGAGCCTAAAAACAAGCTAAAAAATAAGTAGCGGGCATGATTTGATCCCAGGACCTCTTGAACAAAAGATATGGACAGTACCAATATGATAACAAACTATTTTTTTTAGCATATACTCTGTGAAAAGTATATTTGAACTAAGTCTCCATCATATCGTCCCGGGTTATCGTAAAAAAAATTAGTGGTTCACGTACCTATATCTTGGTTCATCGTTCTAAAGAGGTATATTCTTTTTTACCGGGAACATAGATATCAAACCATGTATCATGTACTTGTACACTGAACCGGTCGTACCGGGAACTCTGTGACAGTAGGCATGAACTGTTGCTTATGCGGACGTGGGACTGACCCATCGAGAAATGACCTCAATTTTTTTTCTCCACAAAATTATAAAAATAAATAAATAGTCGCTTGTCCTGAGCAGGGGGCGTTATTGGGAGCCAGGTCATTGCCCGGCGCCACCAACCTGCAAATAAAATTCAGTCGCCAACGTACGCATGCATGCATCAGAGTTAACAATTTTCAACACAACTCGCTATTATTAGTAAAAATTTTCTTTCCTAAAAGCCAGTCTCAATGCTTCAATGGAGGCTTTATGAGAGTTTTATAAGCATTAAATTCTATGTCACATCATCAAAATTGCCGACGTGACAAAGTTATTGAACGGGAGAGATTCATGAGTAGTTTCCAGATTAGGTAATTGTGTCCATAAAACTCCCACTGAGGTTTAAGTTTTTTTCGTCGTCTGTAATAAAGTGCACTTCAACTGTCAATATGTTCCCAGCTATCTAGCCATCCAGCTAGAGTAGCTGTTGATATATAGTTTGGATTTGTGTCCTTCTGGTCCGAACTTCGCTAATGCTCTGCCTGAACCCCTTGTGTGACTGTGTCCCCCTTTTTCTTGATGAAAATATATAAATGAGTTTATGATATGAAAACATAACGACGAGTTAATTACATGTAAGTTGATAAAATGAGGGAGTGTGCCTAGGTTTAGCTGGTTTGGTTGTGCATCCTAATCACTCAGGTTCAAGTCGCTAGGAAATATACCTGCCTGCCAACAAATGCGCTATATCCATTTATCTGAGAAGATGTATCTTACAAAAGAACTGTAGATAAGACTATCCAATAGCTCAAACTAGTTAAGGAAACAAAATCAAATACCATAAATTCTTTTCTTTTGTTGAGTAATTTTCGATTTCATAAAATCCACGAACAACTTAAAACTGTTTCATATCCACAAACAAATAGAAAATAGTAGGCAAAGTACATTCCTTGGTAATCCGAATAAATTATAGTTTAGACCTCAGCTTACATGGTATAGTAGTTCTCTTCGAGTAATCCACTAGTACCATGTGTTTGGATGAATCTGGACAGTCATTTGACGGGAAGGGGAGTTCAATAGTGAGATTTCTTAGTTGTCGGTAAGTAGGGCCACACGCCAACGCCATTGCTTCATGATTGGTGTTTGCTCAAGTTGAACAAGACGCATAGACATGAATAAAGCCACAACTTTGTTCCTAGGGCTTGTTCGTTTTGAGTCGTATTGAGGGGAATTAGGTCGTATTGGGACGTATTAAATCCCTAACAAGTTAAAATACCTCTCAATATACTCCAATACCTCCCAAATACCTCTGAGAAAGGTATTAAACGAACCTTCTTTTGTGTGGGGGAAATATACCACATGCATCCTGCAAATGAATATAGCCACCTTTCTAGTCAAGATTCATTGTGCTTCTAAAATCAACTTGAGGAATCAGAATTGAATCCGAAGAGTTTTAGCCCCTTCTTTCATTTGTACTCCGTAGTTATTATTAGTTCTAACTATCCTCAGCTGAATAAACAATGGTTTCTTTTTTTACAGTATATCTTGTTGATTTGCTGTAAATTGTTAGTTCCAAAACTTTGAGCAATAACGAACATTTTGAGGAATTTTTCCACTTCTCTTCTTCTGTTTCCCCTATATATATATATATGCTTGCACGAATGAATGGTTGACAGCAAGAAAGTTGTAACAAAGGAACGTGTTTCGCTCTCTCACTGTCATATATTCGTAAGACGGTAACAATTTTTTTTTTCTTTTTCATTTGTTTTCACGGTTGTCTGACTTGATAGGAGTACGTAGTTGGTGGTTCTGATTGAGTGGAATGGTTATAATTGATGCTGAATGTGGCGACACGACGCTGCTAGTATCGTGCACATGATCTATCTCTTCTCTCCATTATTGAGTTGCACAACTTCATAGAATTATATATGTCCTCGAAAAAAAATCAAAGAATTATGGGAAACAGACACCTTAAAATACAGGGCGATTATTGGAATAGAAAAACAGAAAATAGATGTGCTGGAGTTGTTCTCTAGTCAGTATTGACGTCTGATTACTTGTGGCCAGAGTTTCTCTTATGCTTAATAATTACAAACAAATTAAACATGGCTACTGAATCATCACCACACAAGATCCAGCAGTACTCATAGGTATGAATCCTGACTCAGCAGAGGATGAGATCAGATTGGCCATGTTGTGTTTCCGGAGTAATCGAAACCAAAATCACGTCATCTCAAAAAGAAAAGTTGTCACATGATGGAAGGGAAAACCTCTTAACAAACTCCTAATTGTGGATGAAGAGAAAATGAAACTGGAGATGGTTTACTAGATTTTAGTCCAAGACCGTGTGTTGTATCCTGACGGCGTGCCTAGCTGTTGCAGCAGCAGGTGTGGTGTGAAGTTGAATCGGGTTGCATTGGTCTAATCCCATGATTATGCGCACAGCAAGGATATCAGGACTACATTCTCAAGGATTAGCCATTTGGGATGGGCAGGAGTGGTCCAAGGCACATGGAACAAGCTGCCCCCTGAATCCCTGATTCAGTCTGATTCAGCAAAGGATGAGATCAGATCAACCATGGTTGCTGTGTTACTAATTCTAATAACCAAATGGGGTGTGGCTAAAGGGAGACCCTCCTCCATTTAGTATTGACAAATTCTCTCTACGCTATTGAGAAATGTAACTTGTTCTTTATGTGCCATTCAAAATTGACACTTTTCTTTAATGCCATTGTTTTAAATTTTTTGTCCCCTTCATGCCATTGCCGTCATCAAAGACTAGTTAACGGTGTCAAATTTTCCTTTTTGGATTTTTTTACACCTCCATGCCATATAACTCAAGATTTTGACTTTTTTCTAGGGGGTGTTTGATAAAATACTCTAGAAACTATATTTCAGATTTTATTTTGAGAGTTTTTCAAGGGGCTTTCTAAAAAATACACATGGATAACAGGATAAGGCCGCCGCGGGCCGGCCTTGGTTGCAGGGGCGCCCCTAGCCACTGGCCATGCCGGTGCTCCGGTGTGCGGCCCGGCCTGGCGCTGCGCTCGCCGGAGCTCGTGCGCCTCGGACATCGCGGCGGCCAGCCACGCATGGCGAGACGCTCTGCGGCCGCTCCGCGTGGGTGCGGCCATGCACGAGTACGAGGCGGCGGGCAGGGCGGGGGAGGCGGCGGGCGACACGAGGCGGAGTGGCAGCGCTCGCTGGGCTGTTCCGGCTGGCGGCGAGGTCGGGCTCCGCAGCGGCGATGGCGGACTCTGGCCGGGCTAGCCTCACGTGCTAGGGCGCAGCGATGGCAGCACTGTCGTCCGCCTGCATGGCCAAATTGATAGGATATGGTGGCGCGGGGAGTGAAAGTGCATCTAGGCCCTAATTTGATTTTGGTGATTCTTTACAATCACAATTTGAGATATGATGCGTTTGTATAAGAATGTGTGTAGGAATAAAATGAAAAAATTGAAAAGAAAAGGAAGAGAAGGTCCCCAGTTCTAAATTGCATGGTGGTGGAGCTATTGAAAAGCATTTAAATTTATTTTTCGGTTCGAAATTGAGTTTAGGACCACCGTACTATCAAGGGGAGCGCATTTGATTGATCTTGGATGCCAAAGTTATTTTTCTTGAGATGATGAACACCTATATGAGTCGCATATCCCTTTAGTTGTATTTGTTTGGCTCCGGTAGGTTTCTATCCGGCCCTAGGGCGGATGATCCGACCAGTTCCTCCAAAATCCATTGCATGACTTCGGGTCATCTGACCTTGGGGCAGATGACCCGACCCTGGGGAGTTGTCCTTGTGTTTCAGGCACAAAAGAGCGTTGGGACGGATGATCCGGCCCTTGGGCGGGTCATCCGGACCTGAGAAGATTGTGTTGTTTTCACACTGAAATTTGACTGTAGCAGATGATCCGGTGTTGACCGGATGATCCGGTACCCCTTCGAAATACACATAACGGTCACAGTTTAGGGGTTGGGTATAAATATCCCCTCACCCCCATCATTCATTTCTCTTGCTCCCTCCGACCAACCAGCCCCCAAAAGCATTCAATACACTCCCTCCCTTGCCTCCAAGCATTGATTATAGCCAAGATTTATCTAGAGTTTGGGTGTGAGTGAGATTTGGGGTTGAGTTCTTGAGCATACTTGTGAGATTGCACTTGTTCATCTCAAGAAGACTTGAAGCACTCTTTGATTTGTCGATTCACGTTTGTTACTATTGGAGCTTTGCTCCTAGACAGTTAGAGGTGTCGGTGAGATTCCATCCTCTTGTGGTTGAGCCTCCGGAAGTTTGTATTTCTCCCTCTCTTTGTGAGAGCAATAGCAAGTGACTCGATCTTCCTTTGTGGTTGATTGAGGGAGACTTGGGGCTAGTGACAGCCTAGCTCTTTGTGAGCATCTCAATGGAGACGTAGCTCATTTGTGGAGTGAACTTCGGGAACAAATCTTGTGTCTCCTTGTGCTATTGTTGTTCTTATTGTTTTTGAGCTTGATTTCACCCGATCTACTTGTTAGTAGTGTTGTGCTTGTGTAGATCATATTGGGAGGCTTCTATACATCTATTGTCATCTTTGTATTCAAAGGAAATCTCCTAAAGATAAGTAAAGTTTGAATCTCGCACAAGTTTTTCTCACTAGTCGGGTCATCCGACGCTGTGTCGCATCTTCCAGGCCTAGAAGATCCGGCCCTGACCAGTTTCGTGGAGTTTTTCAGGAAAACTTTTAGGTCGACCTATTCACCCCCCTCTAGGCCTAGTGTTGGTCCTTACAGGGAGGAGGCGGCGAACGATGACGTCGGCTTGGAGAGCGGCATCGCATCTTCGGTTTGGGCCGGGGGGATGTCGACCAGGCAGGTGCAGATGCACGGGGCGGGCAGCTGTTGGAGGTACGACCATGGGCCCACAGGGCGCATGGATTCTCCAGTCAGAGTCGTACCAGGCGTGAAGAACACGAGTAGATTATTGCAAGGACTCTTCTCGATTTGGAAGCCAGTCGTATGACTTGTAAACTACTCGGATTGCCTTGTAGAGTAATCTCCGAGTAGTAATTGGTTAGGATTCTATCCGAAACCTACCTTGTAACCCTGCCCGCCGTGTATATAAGGCTGGGCAGGGACCCTCTCCAAAACACGATCTCATCAATACCAAACACCACACAGGACGTAGGGTATTACGCCTTCTAAGCGGCCCGAACCTGTCTAAAATCCTGAGTCTCTTTGCCTTTGCGTTCCTGATCTCGGTGAAACCCACCTGAAACTCTACTACCTCGGGATACCCCTCGGTAAGATCGACGGTAGAACACCGACATCTGGCGCGTCAGGTAGGGGTTTTCCTCGAAGATCCCGTGGAGAACGCAATGGTGACCTACATTCAAGCTGAAGCGCCTCAGGAGGGCGCAACGTTCCGCTTTGGCTCGTGGGTCTACGTCGCCGACGGCTCGGGTGGTTTCTACAGCTACCACGAGATGCCTGTCGAGTTGAAGCAGGAGCAAGCGCCCATGGTGGAAGATTTGGCCGAACAACTTTTCTTGGCGAGATCACGCTCGCGGACCTCATCCGCGGGCAAGAGTCCGAGTTGATCACGACTACGGAGAAGAAGACTACCCTCCCACCCCAATTCCCGTTTGGACTCCGTAATTCGACCCACGCATATTGTGAGGCGTTACGGAGCCAGTTCGAGGGACGTTCCAGTCCGAGTCATGGCAGGACACGCCAACTCTCTGAACCAAGCGGTCCCCGAATGCCACTCGGACTCGGACAAGGAGTCACTACAAGACGATGGCGAACACGACCTTGTGATCTACGCCACGCCTGAATGAAGATCAGTCTACCAAAGAGACAGGATCCCACGGGACGTCTACGAGTCCTGCCAGATCTTTGTACACTTTGGGTCTGACGCAACTGAAGACCTGCCGTTCCAGCACGGCACACCACTGCTGCCAGAAGAGGAAAGCTCTACAGAGCTCATCACTCCAAGCTCCAGCGACTCTGTCGAGCCCAATCGACAAGTCTTCATGGCTGGTGCTGCAGCAGCTGGTGACGTCGACAACGACCCGCGCTACGCGTTCGAGCTCGAAGGAGATATCTTCGAGAATGAAGACCCACCCGCTGGCGAATCCACTCAAGCGGTCGCGGACAGAGAAATCCGGAACAATAGGAGGGCTCAGCGCCGCCTAAACGCTCGCAATCGCGTCACGACCGGGCGCAACCTCGCTCAAGAGTTCGCACGAGTGGCACGCTACGACTCTCCTATGGCTAATGCCATGGAGATTGCCTACCACGTCCGCAGTCTGCCAAGAACTCCAGAGATGGCAGCTGCACTCGAGAGGATCCATGACATGATCCGCACTCTCGACAAGGCCATCGCCGCCACACCAGCGCGCAGCGAAGAAGTCGAGAGCAGCGGACGTCAACAACCCCGCGACAGGAATCGTCCCCCAAACCCTAGCCGACTGGGAGAAGCCAACCGCACAGAAGTCGCACCCCCACACCGACTAGAGGATGATCGTCAACGAGGCGGACGCACTCGCAACTACCCTGCTACATCATCTCACGGACCGGCACGCAGTGTCGACCTCCGGCAAACTATCAACGCCAATCGCGACGCGCGTTCCATCCTTGAATCCAAGAGGCGTGATGAAGCCCAAGGATACAAGGAAGAAGAAGACGAGTACCCAATGTTCTCGAGGGACATCCGGATGGCAGTTTACCCGCAACCATTCAAACCAGTCGGCTTCGAGAAGTACAACGGCAAGACCTCCCCCGAGTCGTGGTTGCGCATCTACTCTACAGCAATCGAGTGCGCGGGTGGCAACAGCGCCATCAAGTGTAGGTACTTCCCAATGGCACTCGAGCCCGCGCCACTCACATGGTTTGAAAACCTGCCACGATGCTCCATCGACTCCTGGGAACGCTTGAAGAAGATCTTCATGTCGAACTTCCAAGGCACATACAGTCGCCCCAAGACTCGACACGACCTCGCCATGTGCAAGCAGCACAAGGGAGAAAGCGCGCGCGACTACATGCGCCGCTTCATGGAAATCAAGACTCTAGTGGTGGACGTCTCTGATCGTGACTGCATCGACTTGTTCCAGAACGGCATCACCAACAGGTTCTTTGACAGACAATTTGGCCTGCATCGACCAAGGACTCTGGACGCCCTGCGTGACCAAGTCGAGACGTGGTCCGAGCAAGAAGACCGCGATCTCGAGAAGTATGGCCCTCCCCAGGGTAGGGAGAGACACAACAACAAAGGTCAGCAGGGCTCCCAGAGCAACAAGCGCAAGCCAGACGACACAGTCGCAGCTCTGGAGACTGGCATGCGAAGCCAGAAGAAGAACTACCCCGACAAGAGCGACGTTGAGAAGATCATGGACAGGCCGTGCCCAATGCACCCAAAGCATAAGCACACCATGGGCCAGTGCTACGATCTCCAATGCATATACGCCGAGAAGGATCGAGAGACCAAGGCCAAGAAGAAGACGGCAAGGGAACCACTCGATCCCGAAGCCAAGAACAAGGACAGGGCTGAAGACGAAGAAGAAGGCGACGACGAGGACCAGACACCCAAGTTCCAGAAGCCCAAGAACGTAATCATGGTCATCATGGGGGGCGACTATGGATTCCCCACTCGGAGGAAGTATAAGCTCGCTCTGCGGCACATAATGGCAATTGAGCCAGCCGTCCCCAGATACCTAAAGTACTCGAAAGTTCCAATCACCTTCTCCAGGGCAGACCAATGGAACAGCTACGATGAACCAGGGCAATTGCCACTCATCCTGGACCCCACGGTGGCAGGATCACAGCTCACCAAGGTGCTCATCGACGGTGGGGCAGGGCTGAACGTGCTATTCTCCGGCACCCTGAAGAGGATGGGACTCGACATTGAAAAAATGTTGACTCCCATCGACTCCCCGTTCTACGGCATTGTCCCTGGTAATGGCAGTCTTCCCCTCGGTCAAGTCACATTACCAGTCACATTTGGCACGCAGGAGAACTACAGGACGGAGTACATCAAGTTCGAGGTAGCAGACTTCGAGACTTCGTACCAAGCGATCCTGGGACGTCCTGCGTTGGCCAAGTTCATGGCTATCCCGCATTATGTCTACCTCGTCCTCAAGATGCCAGGACCCAAAGGCGTCATCTCCATCCGTGGTGACTTGCGACAATTGTACAACTGCGACGGAGAGGCTGTGGAGTTTGCGGCTACCACTCAGGTACCCAACGCCATGGCCCAAATCTTCGCAGTGGCTCAGAAGCTGAAGCAGACAGAGTATGAAGTCCCAAGCAAGGAGCCCAGAGCACACAAGGCGGCTGTCCCTGAAGACGTGGCGACCAAGGACGCATCACTACTGGAAGGAGACCAGTCAAAGACCATGAAGATCAGGGCCGGCCTAACCCCGAAATAGGAAGGCGAGCTCGTCAGGTTCCTGCAAGCCAACCGTGACATCTTCGCGTGGAAACCTGCAGATATGCCAGGAGTGCCAAGGAACCTGATCGAGCACAGCCTTAATGTTGATCCCAAAGCTACCCCCAAGAGGCAACGGTTGTGATGATTCGCAACCGACAAGCGAGAGGCGATCAAGAAGGAGCTGGCGAAACTACTCGCCGTAGGATTCATCAAGGAAGTCTTCCACCCCGACTGGTAGCCAAATCCAGTCTTGGTGCGAAAGAAGAACAACAACGAGTGGCGCATGTGCGTCGACTACACCGACCTCAACAAGCATTGCCCTAAGGATCCCTTCGGGTTACCACGCATCGACCAGGTTATTGATTCCACTGCTGGTTGTGCCTTACTTTGCTTTCTTCATTGCTACTCGGGTTATCATCAGATATCTCTGAAAGAGGAGGATCAAATAAAGACAGCGTTCATCACCCCTTATGGTGCTTATGCTTACACCACGATGTCATTTGGGCTGAAGAACGCTGGTGCGACTTATCAGCGCGCGATCCAACTCTGCCTCGAGAAGCAACTTCATCGCAACGTGGAAGCCTATGTCGATGACGTGGTCGTGAAGACCAGAAATCCAGAAGACCTCATCGCTGATCTGGAGGAGACTTTTGCATCTCTGCGGACGTGGTCGTGGTCAGCGAGCGACGCGCGGCCAGGCGGCGTGCAAGTTGGTCGCATGGCTGCACGCGACCGGCGTGTGGCGAGGGGTTGCGCGCGTGGGACGGGCAAGCTAGGCACGGGGCGGCACGGCCAGCGGCCGTGGGCATATGATGGGAGCAGGAGGGCGCCGCTGGCAAGAGAAACAAGATTAGCTAGGTATGGTCTTTTCGCTCTTCATTCTAAATGTTCAGTTAGAGCATCGTGACCCCCCACCCATCTTCTTCTTCCTCCCTCCTCCTCCCCAACCCATCCCACTGTGCGTCTCCCCCTACTACCACCCGCGCATCGCCCCCTCCCTCGGCTCTGGCGGCCGGGGGCTGCCTTGTGGGGACCCCTTATCCAGAGGTTCCCTGATTACCTGTATCAGGTCCTGGATCGGCCGCTAATACAGATCTTATCACAGATTAGTATCAGAAGAGGTAAATAACGTAT
>WEIB01000102.1:0-25019 GCA_015476505.1 Urochloa ruziziensis
GAGGTATTTAGTATAGACGAAAAATAACTAATTACATGAATGTAGTGTATTCCGCGAGACAAATCTAATGAGACTACTTAATTCATGATTTGCAACAGTGATGTTACAGTAACAATCTGCTAATTACAGATTAATTACCCTCTAATTACCTGTCATTAAATTTGTCTCGCGGTTTCCAGCTAGAACTATAATTTATTTTATTAGTAGTCTACGTTTACTACTCCTGAATGGTAAATTTTCTTTGATGTGACTTCTAAAAAAATTACCCCATCTAAACAAGGCCCTCATGCATGTAATGTCGAACTCTAGAACCGGCAATCCACTAGGGGTATCCAAGTGGTAGATTTGTAGGCAAGGGGATCGCGAAGCTAGGGAGCTCGAGGTAACACAAGAGACGCAAGGTTTATACAGGTTCATGCGGCTGGGAGGCACAAACCCTACGTCCTGTGTTCGGTGGTGTCTTGTATTGCTGCGCTCGGCAAAGCTCAATGAGCCATGGCGAGTCGATGGGTGGTTACAATGGTCAAGGAGTGTGTATCCCCGAGGGATGATCTAGGCCGCCTTATATAGGCTGATGGCCTAGGGTTACAAGTCGGTTGAGATCTAAACCTACCGGCTTACAACTTGAAAAGTAATCCGAGTCAGTTACAACATATCTCGTGGGATCCGGGTGCCGCGTCGCACGCCTTGCGAGTTAAGTCTTCATAGTCTTGTCCGGCGGGTTCGGGCTGTCTTGTGGGTCGGGCCATGGGTCGGCCGACATTGCTGTCAGATGTGGGCCCAGGCCGACTGTTATCCTGGTCGGTGAGGGGCCCATGGGTACCTATATCCCACATGTAAGATTCTCTTTAATGTGATAGGTGAATATTTTTGTAGGAAGGAATTAAACAAGGCCAAGCACAAGAACCGTGTAACAACTGTTAGACACGTCTTTTTCTCCTTTCTTTTTTTTCCTCGGCCACTTTTGGACTTGATCCGCCTGGCTCCAGCGCCGGTCCGGCACCTCCGCCGCCTCACGCTAATCAGGCGTGAGCCGGACACCGTCGTTGCCCCAAGATCTCCCCCGCCGCTGACCCCGCCCGGCTGCCATCCTCCGCCGCCCGCCGGGGCGGCGTCCCCGCCGCCCCGACTGGCCACCGTCTCGACCGTCCCCACCGCCGGTCCAGCGGCCTCTCGGCAACTCCCTCAAGCCGCCTGATGCTGCTATGGCATAACAACTGGTACACCATAGGTTGACCCAACCCAATCCTCTTGTACTAGTATTGGCTCCTCGTAGTTCTCCCGTTAACACCAACGGTAGATAGGAACCGAACTGTCTCACGATGTTCTAAACCCAACTCACGTACCATTTTCATTGGCGAACAATCGAACCCTTGGGACCTTCTTCAAACCCAGGATGTGATGAGTCGACATTGAGGTGCCAAACGACTCCATCGATAAGAGCTCTTGGGAGTCATCAGCCTGTTATCCCCGGCGTACCTTTGATCCGTTGAGCGAGAGCCCTTCCACACGAGACTCCAAGATCACTATAGCCGACTTTTGTCTCTGTTCGACCAGTCGGTCTCGCAGTTAGGCAGGCTTATACCATCACGCTCACGAGTAGAATCAACGCTTGAGCCTACCTTCGCACACCTCTGTTACTCTTTAGGAGGCATCTGCCCAGATAAACTACCCACCTCGCACTGACCCCCCCCCCCCCCTGTTGGCGTGCCGAACGCGCACCAAGATCCACCGTAAGCGCACGGATCAGTTGTAGCTCTTCTCTCAAGAGAGTATTCCTCCAAGGTTATCAATCCATGGAACTAAAGATACAGGAACCAATCTAACTAGCAAAGAAACAATTTTGGCTTTAAGATCAATCTAATCTACTAAAGATCAAATCCAAACAACCAGAGGGGAAAGGAAGGTCCTCTTAAATGTTAAACGGGCCAAAACCCCTATTCTGGCCCAACACACCCCGCCAGCCCACCAGCCAAGTCTGGCTTCGCTCCCCCGACTCCTAATCTCGCCCATTTCTTCCCCCTTCCCGATCGCTCGGCCCGCGGCCGCAGCGGCCCGCGTAACACCCCCTGCGGCCCAGTCCACTCTCCCACCTTCCTCTGGCCCAGCTCAGTCGCACGGCCCAGCCGCGCGCGCTGACGCCGGCATGACATCACCTCCTTCTCCTTCCCTCCTCCTCCCAGCCGCGCCGGCACAGCTCGCCGCCGTCGCTCGATCTCCGGCCATTGGCGGAGATTCAACCTCAGGATCCAAGGGCGACGCGTGTCGGCACCCCCATGTGCCACCGCGCGAGCAGAACGGCGCTCCCCCCCCCCCCCCCGGCCAAGCTAAGACCGCCACCGCCGCCATTTCCTCGCCTCCCCAACCACCGGCATTAATGCCGCCTGCCCACGCCCATACCGGCGCTCCGCCCCCTCCTCCTTTCTCTGCAGGCTTACCTACGCCGCACGATCACGGATCGCACGGCCGAGACGAAGCTCCGGCGCCGGGAGCACGGAGTGCCGCCATCGCCGTCCGCCGAGCTCACTTCCCCGGCGGGTACCACGCGTCCGCCTCCCGTCAACCTTCCTTTCCCCTCCTAGCGCGACGTGGCGCGCCCCCGAGCCCCAGACCGCCTATAAAAGGGAGGGCACCCCCTCCTTGCCCCGGCACAAGCTCAACCGAGCTGAGCTCTTCCCCCCATCACGGCCAGGCCGCCCCGCTCGTCCTCCCTCCCCTTGTTGAGCACAGGCGAACCCGCCGTGCTCTCCTCTCTTTTCTGGTGCAAGCCGCGACGCCGCCAGCGAGCTCTAGCACCGGCGGGGCTCACGCCGGCGAGCCGCCGCGGCGGCGCTAATGGCGCGTACGGCAGCGCCGCTGCCGTCCCCCGAAGGGATACGCTGCCGCCCCTCCCGTCAACCGCCGTCGTCTCTCTCTCTCTCTACATCAACCCGACAGGCGGGCCCCACCACCAACGGCATCACCCGGCGCCGTTCCCTTTCTCCGCTACCGCTGCCATATGGGCCCGGCCGACGCCGTCAGCCACGCTGACGCCGTCCCTCGTTTCTCCCACCGCCATGTGGGTCCCACGGGATGACGGCCGTGATCCGTCGTGCGCTTCGGCGCGTGGACGCGGCCCACTGGACCGTTGGCCCAGTGGCGCGCGGTCCACCGCGCCCACAGTTCCGGCCCATGGAACAGGGCGCATGGCGGACCCCACAAGCCCACATCAGCTGGCCCACCCTGCTGCGTCAGCCCCTAGCAAATTGCTAGGTACACCCCGGTAAGTGTGCACGCAAGTGTATTTAGAGCCCTTCCTCACTTCTAAAAATTCCCCAAAAATATCCAAAAATACTAGAATATTTCTAAGCCTATTAGTACCATCCAATTCTTTTTAGCAAGTCATTAGAGCCCAAATCCAAATAAGCTTCTTTCTAACCAGTAAAAAGCCTCCCTCGGTGCACCCAGAAAATCCCCCTTTCTCTGTCTCAGCCCGATAAATCCCTAGAAAATCCTCATAAATATTAGAGATTATTCTAAGCATTTCCATATGCTTAGTCCCCTAATATTTATATCCTAAGCTTAGACATGCCTATAAACCACTCCAAAACCCCGTCGCCACACCGCCCGTGTAAGCCCTAACCCCGTCTAAATCCCCGTCGTCCAACCGACCGCCCATAAACCCCCAGGTTTCATTGAAACCCTAGCCATCATGCTGCCCAAGAAACACATAAGGGTTTTTCTAGAGATCCATATCAGTCATTCAGGGTTTATTCCCTAGAAATCCATATAAATCCCGGAATACTGATAATCATCGCTCCAGCCATCGTCCGGAGAATTATTTAATAATTCTCTTGTTCTCATCCTTTAATCCATTAATTATATAAATATAATTAATGGGTTATTAATCCAATCCTCGGCCTTTAGAAGGATCCTTCGAATCCTCGCCCTTCTTCCATTCCTTTTCCTTTTACGACTTGATTGATGTATTGTTATCCTGATTGTTATTTTATGTGTTTTATCGATAGCATGACCGGGCCCGACGAGACGACGAGACGTCGAAGCTCCAGAAGAACCGAAGCCCAGCCCGGTCAACATACGATGCACGCCTGCGTAAGGAACGACTAAGGATCGACAATGAAGGCAAGTCTCACCAATAATATCACCTTAACCATTAAAGTTTATCGTTCTTGCAGCATAAGCTATGAGGAGGCATCACGTGGGTGAATGCCTGGCTCCGCTGTAGTTGTAGGATGCTGATTGGGAGTGGAAGGAAGATCCCAAGGAGGGGATTCTATCCTAAGAGCCACTCTGATCCCAGCTAAGGACCGGTTCATGGGAGAGTCTTTCCAATCCCCTGTACAACCACGCATGCCAAAAAGGTATGGCCTTCGGGAATACCTATTTATGTGAGGCCTTGACTCACACCTCACTAGTCAGCACTAGTAAACTGTCCCAAGGGGCCACGGTGGGCAACGGGTATGCTGGAGACAGCCCCAGACAGAGGGCTGGGACTGGTCGGCACGGGTCGCATGTGACAGGGCTGGTAGGGCCCAAGGGCGATGCAGAGACATGCCCTTTATATAAGGTGCACCTATTCCCCGGGAAGGTCATTTTGTGGACAGAAATGCGATCCCTGTTTAGGCCCCAGCAGCACCCATGGACAGAGCTAGTGATTGGCTGTCTAGAGATAGACGCCAGTGGACACGAGTCTCGTAGGTCGACGCCCGCCTTTCGCGAAGGTGGGAACAGACCGAATGCGTGGTAGATAAGTACAACCTCTGCAGAGTTAAAATCTATCTGGATAGCCGCAGCTCTCGGCATAGAGCCGATTTGGTCAAAGCCCCCACTGATTAGATTTACTTTTATTCCATGGGGAGCCCGAACGGCAGGAGCGCCGATGACTGGGTTCTGAGCTTGATACCGGGACTGGCAGGGAGGAAATGCCCCTCCAGGCCCAACCTTCACCTTTATTTAATTTAATATATTATATTATTGAATTTGTGGGATTTGCTGGGTATTCAATTTTGAATACTCACTCTTGCCTTCCTTGTCATACAGGTTTAAGTCTCCAGGGCGAGAAGGTGCTACAGCCCATTCCGGTGGAGGAATGAAGTGCCTACCCGCTCTCCGCTAGCTAAAACAAACGGTGTTAAATCTGTTTAAAATTATACGTTATTTACCTCTTCTGATACTAATCTGTGATAAGATCTGTATCAGCGGCCGATCCAGGACCTGATACAGGTAATCAAGGGACGTCCCGGTAAGGGGTCCCCACACCCACCTCCCTGTACTTCTGGGGTTTGTGTTAATATCTGCAAGTACATGGCAAGAACTGGGTTAAATGATAGCCTGAGGGATAATATATGTCAATACATGGAAGTTGCTTAAAGAAATACATTAGAATGATATGATATGAGCACATAACTGCTTCTATGAGAGTACCATAGTTACTTATGTTATCGGCACATTTATTTTAGCTTGTGTGTACAGAGACTACTCTACTGATAATGTGTGCAGGTTAATAAAAAGAAGTATGGATTTAAATGAGTTGCTCCCAGAATTTGATTTTGACTTTATAAATGATTCAGCTGGAAATCCTTCTTATTTCACTCAGCCAGTTCTAGATGACAGTTGTTTTGCAGGCAATGAGCAGATTGGGATCCATCAGAATCAGGTCACATTGGGGGTGGCTAGTGGTGCTAGTGCCCAAGCTACATTTGCTGCTGGTGAAGCTAATGGTGCTATTACCGGACCTGAAGTTGCTACACAAAAAGAGAGTTGTTTATTGAAACAAAAATGACATCATATGATGGATGCATTTAGGCTAGCAGGGGGCATACCTCATTGGATGATGTTAGCTGCCTTGATTGATGCTTCTGTCCTCTAGTCATTTTGTATCTATTTGTATTAAGCAGCTGGTTTCATTTCAAAATGGAAACGCAACTGTATACGCTATTGTAAGTAGTTGAAAATAATATTAAACGCGACTATTGTCATATAAAAAGCAGTTTTATTAATTTCCTAAAACAGAGTTTTGTGCTTGTTATATGGGAGCTGCAGGGGAATGTGCGTGGTTTCAGGTTATTCAGATGCATGGGAATCCTAGTTGATGGAAAAAAAGGATGTAGGGTATATATTTTTAATGGAAACGCAACTGTATATGCTATTGTAAGTAGTTGAAAACAATACTAAACGCGGCTATTGTCATATAAAAAGCAGTTTTAAGAATTTCCTAAATCAGAGTTTTGTGCTTGTTATATGGAAGTAGCAGGGGGAGTGTGCATGGTTTCAGATAATTCAGATGCATGAGAATGCTACTTGATGAAAAAAGATGTAGGGTATATATTTTTAAAATGGAAACGCAACTATATACGATATTGTAAGTAGTTAAAAACAATTTTAAACACGACTATTGCCATACAAAAAGTAGTTATAAAAAATTTTCTAATTCCAGTTCTCTGCTTGTTGCATGGAAGCAATAAGGTAGTGTGCATAGTTATCATATCGCTCCAGTTAAAATGTGAGTCAAGATATGCTTTTAGGAGGCGCCTTATAACGAAAAATTGAATTAACAGCTACAACAAAAAAGAAAAAAATGCTAGATACAGTCAATTGCTTTGACATAGTAGTCTGCAGAAATTGAACTAACATGCTTTAAGGTATACCGCATTGGGGGGCTGCTGCGCGAGCTGGTGCCCAGTTATGAACTCCAAGCATTGTACGGATTGTGTTGTTGCAGCTTGATGTGAGGTTATTATGAGAGCCGCCATTCCATCGAATAGGTGCAAAAAAGGTTTTAAAAACTATAAAAAATCATCAGATGGGCTGAAAGAAAAAACAAATTATAGTAAAAAATATGAATCAAACTGTAAAACGTGCACTTGGAAAACTAATTGGGAGCCTAATTATAACTGTGATGGGTAACAAAAAGTCACATTCAGAGGGCAGTACTTTGAATGTTACTACTTCTATAACAACAGCATGTATGCAGGAAAAAGTCACGTTCAAAAAAATCATGGGGGTGTGTGTTGCAATCATTGGAAAAAAAAGAGTCTTGCTTGCTAGTTAGACTGACTAAAAGCTACTAGTTTAATTAAGGAACACATACCCGTAACCCGTTTCAAAAAAAGGAGCAGTATAATCTAATACGCAACATATGACAATCTAGTGCGCAATTTTTAGTAATATACTACACGATAATGATAATCTAGAAGCAAATTATTATAATCTAATAAAAGAATTTAAGATTTTCAAGTACGCAATTTATGATTTTTGAATACGCAGCTTATAATAATGACATACGCAACATATGACAATCTAGTGCGCAATTTTGTATTAATATGCTACACAATTTATGATAATCTAGAAGCAAAATTATGATAATCTAATAAAATAATTTAATATTTTTAAATACGCAATTTTATGGTTTTATAATAACAAAGTATGGTAAGCGATTTATATCCTGTTAGGTCATAGATTGTTGCTTACCTAAATTTGTTGCGTAGTCTAATTGAATCAATGGAATTGCCTAATAACTATTCCTGCTACCTAAAAGGGAAGACAACAATGGTTATTTCCTGCTAGGGCTTCCCTGACGCTGCCTTTTTGCACATTCAAAAATTCCGAACAAAATGCAGAAGAAAGTGTAGAATGTTGACAAGTAAACTTATTATTTGTATCTGCAAAAATGCTAGACCCTATAAACTGTACATACGCAGCTATGCAAGAAAAAAGTGAACTGAAACTAGTAAATGCATACATTTTGTAGCCTTACTTTTGAAAATTGATATCAAATGAATTAGACAGAAGCATATCTAAAAGACATAGATGCATTGTTATCTCCTCGCAAATCTTTTTTTAAGTGTTCGAAGGCATGTATCTTAACATCCAGAAGGCACTATCACCTGCCTTTAACTCTAAAAATAATAGTGGTCTACCTAACTCTAAAATCATGAAACCAAGGGGTAATAAATAATGTAGCCATCGCTAGAAACAATATGGTAACCATCCGTATGAATTAACATGTAGTTTGACAAAAAGATAACTCAAAATGTTGGGTGATGAACTTGCCACTTTCGAGACAGATGGGAACACTAAGGCCATATGTGCTGCTTTTAGAATAATGCTCCCATAGATGCTTGATAGCGAAGTAGTCAGACCACATGTACGCAGTTGCCAAACATTGTTTGGACCTTGGAAAAATATAAGGAAAAACAAACATATATTGACATTGCTCAAAATAGGGCCTTGTGCTGGTAACAGCTGAGAACTTTGAACAAAAAAGAATAGATTGTTAATGTCAATCACTACAAAGTATCATATAAGTAAGTGAAGGAAAATAAATATGAACAGAGTAAGAACATTTCTAAAACTGTTAGTTTCAGTTTTGTAGCATTGAATGAAATCTCTGAGCTGTAATTTTAGCTATAATTTTCTACTCAACTGGATAGAGAAGATTATTGGCACTAATTATAACAAGATTGCTACAAAAGGCATATTATTCGCCACAAGAAACTCATATGAATGTACAAGTTGAAAAACGATAGTACAAATCCAGATAGAAATGGTGGTCAGTGCATTGAAGATAGAAGCCACGCTTGCATTGAAGATAGAAGCCACGCTATTTTTATTGGTCCCGGTACCAGCTAAATTTATTGTTGCCATTTTCATAAGGTCTGAACCAGAGAAGATATAAAAACAAAAATTAGCATAGATCCATTTCCAGTGCAATTTGATTCGGCTAGCACTCTATGGGCTACTAGATGTTGTTGAATCTGTGCAGGCAAACTAGTTAATTGTGTCTCAAAGTGGGTGAATTAGATTGGAAAACTCACGCACAAGAAAAAGCAAACTTTACATCAGGGATGAGCACGCATCTGTGATCTCACTCTGGCACAGTTAACAACTCGAACGGGTCACTAACCATGAGGAAGGTGAAGTCCGTGTCAGTAACCTCTAGCAGCACCTGGTTGACACATTCCTCCCCCATCTCTCAGTCGGCCAAGATCTCCTTACCCTACAGCTTCTCCTGGACGCAACATAGAAGCAAACGACAACCTCTGTGAGCAACACATCGAACAAGCCACACAAACATTTGCTCGAACAGGTTGTGGGTGGACAACAGAAGGAGGACGTGCCAATTTGGCGAGCGCCACCAAGTCGAGGACAAGGGAGAGGAGGAAGCTGCCATGTAGATCGTGGAGCAGGTGCCCACGACCTCGTCGCCAGCCGTTCAAAAAAAAAATCCCTGAACCCTAACCCTTGACCCAAATCTCCAAACCTTAACAAAGCCATGCCACAATCTGAGAGAAAGAGGAGAGGAGAGGAGGAGGAGGAGGAGGAGGGGGAAACCCACCGGGGGAAACCACGTCGTCCCCGGCAATCGGCCATCGGAGCTTGCTGCACGAATCGGTGGGGGACTGGAGAGAGAGAGTGGAGACTGGGGAGACAGCGCGTGCGCAAGTGGAGCGGTCAAGAGGAAGACGCCAGACAAGAAAATGATAAGGTCGTGTCGTGCGAGAGAGCCTCCGATCAATAATGGACGACGGATAGAGCCGGCCGTTCCAGAGAACAAAATTACGGCCGGTTGAAATAAAGTCCTTACCTTTCTTTTTTCATCATTTTCTTATATTGTTTCTTTTTTGTCCTGCCCTTATCTTCTCCATCATTTGGCTCGCCGAGCTTCCCCATGGCCACGCGCCCCCATGCCGGCCTCACCCTCCGCCACCGCACACCGGTCTTCGCGGCGCGCCCCCATGCCGGCCTTGCTGTCTCTCCTACTCGTTTGAGATTAGTATAGATCCCCTTATTTCGAGCGGAAGGATCCCTACAGCAGAGAGTATCCGGTCAGGGTTGGAGCCCTTGACGGTTGGCCTTCCGTGCTGCTGCAGCAGCGTAGGGAGACGAGGCGGCGGCCAAGCTAAGGAGATTCGAACTCTCCTCCTGCGAAATGGAGAGCCTTTCGATGGTAAAATTCTTTCTTTTATCCTGAATCTCCTCCGCTTGTTTCAGATGGATTTACTAGACCCTTATATTACATAGCGGAAGGATTCCAATCGAACGAATTGCGGAAGAAGATAGTATCCGGTCGAGGTTCGGAGTTCCGTGTCCATGTCGGTGTCCGTGTCAGTGTCGCCTATATCTATCTTCCTGTTGCAGCTGTATATGGACCTCCCATGATTTGTTTTGTTTCGTTGCCTCCCCTCTTGCAGTTGCAGCAGCAGCAGCAGCGTCGTATGGAGGGCGAGCCGGCGTCCAAGCGGAGCAGGCTGGAGCACCACCGCGGGTTCAGCGACGGCTCCTCCTTCCACATGGAGGACCTCCCCGAGGTAATTTTTTCTTCCTGCTGCCGTGTTGTCTTCTCCATTTGATGGGTTGGAGAATTATGAGAGGCTGACGAAGCATGCTCTGAGCCGGCCCTTCTTTATTAGGAGAAAAACTAAAGATTAAACTTTGATGCTTTCTGTGTCAGTATGCTACCCCTTCCTTTATGAACCTCAGAGCCTACAGATTAATCAAAATGTTTGCTTTACTTTTCTCCTCACTTCTATCTGGCCGTGCACGGGGATGGAGTATGCTAAATTCAGTTCCACTATGGAACAAACAATCTCATTTGCACGCACACAAAGGGCACTTTTAAATGCTTCCATCTGCAACCTGGTCCTTTGGAGACTCGTTGTTTCAATTTGTGCACACAGTCCTGATATCACTTTCAAGTTTGCAACAATTTTGATCTATAATACAAATTTGCAACCTGCAACACTAAAACATTATGGAGGCAGCATCAGTTCATTCACCAGGACCTTCCAAGTGAGATGCTGGATTTTTTGTTCCCTCAGCAAAATTCCTTGTTCTTTTGTCTCTCCACTTTTTCTATCCCTGCACAAATTTATCAAAGCTCCAATCTTCATGGGGGGTCTCTCTCTGCATGACTTTGACATCCGCATTTACACTCCTTTTGAGTTCTTTTGTTGAAGCCCCTGGCCATTCTCTCGCCACTTTACCTCTGTTATTATATTGTTCTCTACCCTCAAAATTAAAGGATCATCATTTAGCACTCTCTGCTTTCCACGGCTTAAATATCTGACACTACTTAATGTTGTTTGTGGTCTGAAATATATAGTTTAGCTTGGCTTCAAAGCCTCACCATTTTAACTATTGGTATTCTGCGACTGCGAATTTCTTACCAAAATTGTTATATTGGGGTCCCCAGGATGTGACTTTATGATCGGATAATCATTCACATCTTAGCAAAGTCTTCTCTAGTTTTTTCTTGTTCAAAAGCCAACATTTTATACACCCCATATTGTTCAAGGTAGAACTGTGCTTGCAAACTTGAAGCTTCAAATATTAATTGGCATCCATCAGGACCATCACTAGTTTATCTACTGTGATGGAGATTCATCAATGGGTAAGCATCACCAAGAGGATAGATGTGCAGCATCAGGCTGGTTACGACTTACGATGGAAGTTGACATGAATTTAGGTGATGAACAAACTGGGGAATGGGATGGGACTAGATTGATTCTTCATTGCCTGCCTGCTAATGTATACACAACCACTTTTTTAGCTACATACTAGCAGCTAGGACATAAGACTGACAAATGAATCTAGTAGCTAACTGACTAACAGATAATGCTAACAGCCAGGGAAGGTTGTTGCTGGTTTGCTCCTGTTAGATGTATATGTATTCTTGTAGATTTCCCGTTGTATAAGGGGTTTTGTGCATATTTCCTAATACCTGTACCTGTATATATTTGGGCCTAGAGCCCCCATATTGAATACAAGTGCTATTCATAACATGGTATCAAAGCCAAACTAGGGTTTAGATTTCTTCTCATCTACCCTAGGCGATTTTTTTTCTCTCCCTCTCCCGCACGTTGCACTTGCGTGCCTCATCTTCCAGCCTCTCAAATCAGATCGATTTTGCTGGTTTTCTGGATTGCCGCTGACCAATCGACGTTGGTTCTCGCGCTGATTCGTCCTCCGCTCATCGTCCGCGCGGTCATCGATTCGTTTGCCCGGCCGTCAGTTCGTCATCCGGCGGCCGTCGGTTCGTCAACTCGATTCCTCCGCCAGTCCGTCGATCCGTCGCCAATCCCTACTGTTTCGCCGTTTCGTCCGCTTGCCCATCAATCTGCTGGGTGGGCGTGCTTGTTTCTGCTGGGCGGAACGGAGGACTTTGTTTTTCCGCTCGTGGTTTGCTGGGCGGAACGGAGGACTCTGTTTTCCGCTTCGTGGTTTCCTTCGTTGTCTGGTCTCTCACGTGAAGAGATAAGGTAAAAAAAAAAGGAAAAAAAAAGAAAAGAGAACTACTGTTCTGTTCAGAGTTTCGTTCGACTTTCTTTGTCGACTTTCTCTGATCTGAACTTTTCAGTAGGGTACTCCAAAAAAAAAAACGCTGCTGTCTGCGCCGCTTTTATTTGCGCTCTCGCCGTCGCCTGCCGCTTTTCCTCTGCGCTCTCGCCGTCGACATGGCTCCTTCGACCGCATCTGGTGGTGTTCCCCTTCTTCGTTGTCCGGTGCTTTTCGTTGGCACTAACTATCGTGACTGGGTTCCTCGTCTTCGAATTCACATGCGTGGCTTGCGTCTTTTGGAGTTTCTTACTGGTGATCTGCCTTGTCCACCTCGTCCTGCTGCTCCTGCACAACCTGTGTTTCCAGTTCAGCCTGTTCTTTCGAAGACAGCTGATGATGCCGAGAAGCAGGAGTTTGACCGGTCGCTTGCAGCTTATGATGCTCGTGTGGTGCAGTTGCAGACTGATTATGAAGAACGCATATCCTCTTATGAGTCAGAGTTTGCTACATACAGGGCCTGGATTGATGAGGATGCTCGAGCTGCTTCTATTCTTGTTGCTAGCATGGAGGATCATTTTTCTGCAGACATTGTTGAGTTTGAGTATGCACACCAGATGTGGGCTTTCCTTCGTGAGCGTTATGAGCCTTCTGGACAGTCCACCTATCTTGCTGCCATACGTCAGGAGCAGCTTGTTCGACAGGGTGATAGCACCGTTGATGATTTCTATCGTCAGATTTCTGCTATTTGGCGTCAGCTTGACATTCTTGGTCCTCAGTTGTCTCCTAGCACTTGTCAGTCCTGCCAGAGTCAGAAGCAGGCCCTCGAGCTTCGTCGCACTTATGACTTCTTGACTCGGCTTCGTGATGAGTTTGAGCCACTTCGTGCTCAGTTGCTTGCTCGTCATCCTTGTGTTTCGCTGATGGATGCTCTTGCCGAGGTTCGTAATGAGGAGATTCGTCTTCGTACTGCTGGTCTGTTACCGTCTCCTTCGGTGTTGGCTGCTCGTTCATCACCTACAGCTCCTCCTCCTGCGGTGCCTCCTCCGTCTGGGAGTAGAGGTGGTGGTACTGGTCTTCATTGCGATCATTGTGATAGAGATGGACATGTGGAAGCTTATTGTTATAGGAAGAAGAAGGAACAAAAGGCTCGTTCTCGCAGGTCTTCACAAAATGCTACTAGTCCTAGTACTGGAGGTTCTCAGAGGAGCTCTGCTGGTTCTGAGACACAGGAGATCATCAGGTTGCTCAGTCGCCTTGTTGCCTCTCCGTCATCAGGAGTTGCTGGTTCTGTGACTCAACCTTCTGCACTGTCAGGTTCTGCTGCTGCTTCTCAGTCTTCTCTTGAGGGATCACACACCTCTTCTACTCTAGGTACTTGTCCATGGATTCTTGACTCCGGTGCTTCTTTTCATATGACTCCATATCGCACTTGTCTCTCTTCCATGGTTTTCCATCTCGTTCCTGTTTTGTTCATACAGCCGATGGATCTTCTCTTCCTGTTGTAGGGCAGGGTACTCTTTCATCTAACTCCTTTTCTGTTCCTGATGTCTCTTGTGTTCCTGATCTGACCATGCAGCTTATGTCGGCCGGTCAGCTTACTGATCATAACTGTCGTGTGATTCTTGACCCTGATTTTTGTTACATTCAGGATCGTTGCACGGGTCAGTTGGTTGGCACTGGCCCTTGGCGCCGTGATTCACAGCGTCTTTGGGAGCTTGACTGGCTTCATCTTGCTTCCGCTGCGTCCGCCAGTCTTGTTGGCTCTGCTTTTGCTGCATCGACCACCTCTTCCTTCGCTCAGTGGCATCATCGTTTGGGTCATATTTGTGGCTCTCGCTTGTCCACTATGATTCGTCGTGGTCTTTTAGGGTCTGTTTCAGGTCATGAGTCTTTACATCGGTGTCAGGGATGTAGGTTAGGCAAGCAGATACAGCTTCCCTATCATTCTAGTGAGTCAGTGTCTCAGCGTCCTTTTGATCTTGTTCATTCAGATGTATGGGGTCCTGCTCCCTTTGTTTCTCAGGGGGGCATCGATATTATATACTTTTTATAGATGATTTTTCTCGCCACACATGGGTTTACTTTATGAAACATCGTAGTGAGGCTTTATCCATCTATAAGACTTTTACTGCTATGATTCGCACTCATTTTGACACTTCTATTCGTGTCTTTCGTGCTGACTCCGCGGGAGAATATCTTTCTGGAGCTCTTCGTCAGGTTCTCTCTGAGCATGGCACTCTTGCTCAGTTTTCTTGTCCAGGTGCTCATGCCCAGAATGGCGTTGCTGAGCGCAAGCATCGTCATCTTCTTGAGACTGCTCGTGCTCTTTTGCTCGCTTCTTCTGTTCCTCCTCATTTTTGGGCTGAGGCTGTCTCTACTGCCAACTATTTGGTTAATATTCAGCCTTCTTCAGCCCTTCGTGGAGAGATTCCTTATGAGCGTCTATGTAGCAAGTTGCCTGATTACTCCAGCCTTCGTCTTTTTGGCTGTGTGTGCTATGTGCTTCTTGCACCTCGTGAGCGTACTAAATTAACCGCTCAGTCTGTTGAGTGTGTTTTTCTAGGATATAGTGCTGAGCATAAGGGATATCGGTGTTGGGATCCTGTTGGTCGTCGGATGCGGATTTCTCGGGATGTTGTTTCTGACGAGTCCCGTTCTTATTATCCTTGTCCTTCTTCGGATACTTCTTCCGCCTCCTTAGTTGACCCACTCTCCTCTTGATTTTGCCTGATGCCTCTATTGCTAGTACACGTGTAGTACCTCCTCCATTGGCACCTTCTCCTGATGTACCTCCTCCGTCTACATCTTCTCGTGTGGTGCCTTCTTCACTGGCGCCACAGCCTTCTCATGTGATGCCTTCTCCTCGTGAGTTTTCTACAGGTCCTTCTTCCCTGGTACCTGACTATTCTGTGAAGCCACCAGTTACACAGTTTTATACTCGACGTGTTCAGCCATCCTCTCAGCCTCTCTCTCCTGATATTGCTTCCTCTTCGGATGCGCCATCCTCTCCGGATGCAACTCCCACAGAGGATTCTTCGCCTGAGCAGTTCCTCCGACGTTGTGATCGTACTACTCGTCGGCGTCCTGATTTTTATTCTCCTTCTGCATATTCTGTCGTGGTTCTTTCTGAACCTAGCTCTTATCGTGATGCTATTCTTCATGAGGAATGGCAGCTTGCTATGGCTGAGGAGATTGCTGCTCTTGAGCGCACTGACACGTGGGATCTTGTTCCTCTTCCTGCTCATGTTCATCCTATTACATGTAAGTGGGTCTATAAGGTTAAGACTCGTTCTGATGGTTCTCTTGAGCGCTATAAAGCTCGTCTGGTGGCTCGTGGTTTTCAGCAGGAGCATGGTCGTGACTATGATGAGACTTTTGCGCCTGTTGCTCATATGACTACTGTTCGCACTCTTCTTGCTGTGGCTTCTATTCGTGAGTGGTCCATCTCTCAGCTTGATGTCAAGAATGCTTTTCTTAATGGTGAATTGCATGAGGAGGTGTATATGCGTCCTCCACCTGGTTATTCTGTTCCTGAGGGTATGGTTTGTCGTCTTCGTCGCTCACTTTATGGTCTTAAGCAGGCTCCCCGTGCTTGGTTTCAGCGCTTTGCCTCTGTGATCACCGCTGCTGGTTTTTCTGCCAGTAATCATGATCCAGCGCTTTTTGTACACGCTTCCGCTCGTGGTCGGACTCTTCTCCTTCTTTATGTTGATGATATGATCATTACGGGAGATGATTCTGAGTATATAGCCTTTGTGAAGGCGCGTCTCAGTGAGCAGTTTCTGATGTCTGATCTTGGTCCTCTTCGTTACTTCCTTGGGATTGAGATTTCCTCTACTCCGGAGGGGTTCTATCTGTCTCAAGAAAAGTACATTCATGATCTTCTTGATCGTGCTGCTCTCACTGATCATCGCACCGTTGAGACTCCCATGGAGCTCAATGTTCATCTTCGTGCCACTGATGGTGAGCCTCTCACTGATCCTACTCGTTATCGTCATATTGTGGGGAGTCTTGTTTATCTTGGTGTCACTCGTCCTGATATCTCGCATTCTGTGCATATCATGAGTCAGTTTGTTTCAGCTCCCACCCAGCTTCATTATACTCACTTGCTTCGTGTCCTGCGTTATCTTCGTGGGACTATATCTCGTCGCTTGTTCTTTCCCCGCTCTAGCTCTTTACAGCTCCGGGCATATTGTGATGCTACTTGGGCTAGTGATTCCTCTGATCGTCGATCTCTTTCTGCCTTTAGTGTGTTTCTTGGAGGTTCTCTCATTGCTTGGAAAACAAAGAAGCAGACAGCAGTTTCTCGTTCGAGTGCAGAGGCTGAGTTGCGGGCTATGGCTCTTGTGACAGCGGAGGTTACTTGGTTACGGTGGTTGCTTGAGGATTTTGGTGTTTCTGTTACTATACCGACCCCTCTTTTCTCTGACAGTACAGGTGCTATCAGCATGGCTCATGATCCGGTGAAGCATGAGCTTAGTAAGCATGTTGGTGTTGATGCTTTTTATACACGTGCACAGGTACAGGATGGTATTGTTGCTCCTGAGTATGTGCCTTCAGAGATTCAGTTGGCTGATTTATTTACCAAGGCACAGACTGGAGCTCGGCACAGATTTTATCTCTCTAAACTCAGTGTTCTTGATCCACCCTGAGTTTGAGGGGGGGTGTTAGATGTATATGTATTCTTGTAGATTTCCCGTTGTATAAGGGGTTTTGTGCATATTTCCTAATACCTGTACCTGTATATATTTGGGCCTAGAGCCCCCATATTGAATACAAGTGCTATTCATAACAGCTCCTTGTGCCAGCAGCCTGGCTCCATGTGGCCAGCTGGCCATGCGCATGAAATTTGCACCCCTTCTTTTGACGGGGGTCATGATTTAACACAAGGAATCTTGAGTAGAACACCCCCCCCCCCCCCCCCCCCCCCCCCACCACATACAGCATATGGTTCTCCCATGCATGTGACACCCAAAATTTAGCCTGATTGCTTCAGGGTTCATGGACCTATAGTTTATCATAGCATAATCTGGTGTAGTTTTTTTCTTCACTGTATTCATCATCGTTTTCTGGAATTTGGTAGAATGTAAGATCTTTTGGACTCTAGTGCTCCATCTTAGCTAAATTTTGTGGTAGACTGGCACTAGATGCATTTCTTTGTAGTATTTTGGTTCTTTTCACTATCTTATATGTTTTAGTGCGGATTTGCATGTGCTTAGGTTTTCCTTGAGGAAAAAAGAGGAAAAACCCTTCGAAGTTAGTATTGGACAATCATGTTCTGATTCATGAGTACTAATGATTACCCTTGTCATCCTTTCTTGTTGCAGGAAATTCAACCTCTTGTATTGTCGCTGCTGTCACTAAAAGAGGCTGCAAGCACAAGCCTTGTGTCAAAAAACTGGAGAAAGCTGTGGACACGGTATCCTAATCTGTGCTTTGATGGCAGCAAAGATGAGTCCGCTGATATGGCTAGTGTCAAAATAGAAAGAGCAAAGTTCATTGAGACTGTAAATTCTATTATTAAGCAGCACAGTGGAATAGGGCTCAATAAATTCAGTGTCCGGTGGTACAGCCATCTGATGGAGTCAGATATTCTTAATAGGTGGATTTGTTTTGCCGCTGCATCAAAGGCTAAGATTATAGATTTGAACTTATGGCCACAAGGAAATCATGTAGGACCAACCAAGCAAGTTCTTCACTTCCCTCTTGAGGCTTTAGGTGCTCAAGATCACCCTTTTATCCAGTGCTTGTTTCTCACTAATGTTTCTATAAAGCCCCACTCGGATATATGTGGCTTTACAAAACTAAGAAGCCTTCATTTGCACTGCATTCAAATTATTGGAGATCTTTTGGGCTTACTATTAAATTGTCCCAGTCTTGAGGACTTGGAGGTCATTGCATGCTCGGGGGTCACTGATCTGAATATTCCACACCAACTTGATAAACTTAGACATTTGGTAATTTCCAATATGCGTATCCAGATGGTTGAGCTTCATGTTCCCAATCTTTCTCGTTTTGGGTACAACGGTGGTACTGCAATTCCTATTGTGCTTCATGGTTGCTCAAAATTACAAAAGGCAACCCTGACTTTTCACAGGACATGGCTTGAAGAAGACAATAATAAAGTACTGGGCCATGTATTCCATGGAATTCCCAGTATTTCGGCAGTCAAGGTGCTCCACGTCCATGCTAGTATGCACACAAATTATCCAGTCTGGTCCTCACAGGTACCTGATGTTTATAATTATCTTTGCTTGCTTTCTAGCTGTTCAGATGGAGGTGTTATGTTTCCTTATTTGTTTTGATCATTGTTTCAGGTGCATACATTGACAACAAGACCAGCATGCATGTTTCTGAATTTGAGGCATCTGACCTATGAAATACTTTTTTTTACAAAGGCTCCAAATAGATACAGCGGAATTCTTCAGCTCTCTCAGTATTTGGCTTTTGCACCACAACTAGAGACGCTGGAATTGCATGTGAGTGGTCTCTTATCTTGCTTTTGTTTTTCTGTCTTTCTTCCTTTCTTTGTTGCCAAACAGTAGCCTCCTGTTGGTTTAAGAAAAGACCATTTGGCTACGTAGATTGCAATACTGACAGAGTTATCTTTTTGGAGCAGATGGCGTATCATGTGTCTGTTAGTCGCTGCTGGCATGGTGAGGGAGTCTCCTACAGCATGCACCGCCATGATCACCTCAAGACGGTCTACATGAGTGGGTTCCGGTGCTACCGGGCTCAGGTCGAGCTGCTGTGTAGCATTCTGGAAATGGGTGCTGTGCTCGAGCAGGTGACCATTGAACCAATGGTGAGAATACCATATAGCTGTGACTTGTTGAATTTAGGCATACCTCGGGACAAGATTTGTGAATGGGCGCACCGAACCTCAGAACGGTTCGGTAAAGTGATCACTGTCGCAGAACGCCCAGAACAGCGGTGTTCCTATGCAATTTCAGTTGAGCGTTTATAGTGCTATAAGCCAAGGAGTGCTATGCTTGTTTACATGAGAGTAAATTGTCTCTGTTAAGATTATGACAATAAGAGGATTTGTTGTTTTATCTTATCTTGAGAACTTTGTGTGGCAGTATTTATTTATTTACTTGAGAACATGAAGTTTGCAAGAAAAATATTATCATTAGTATTTTCCAGTTTCCACTCTTATTATTTAGCAACCTTGGGGGCATACAAGTCACTTTACACTCGAAGTAACCATATTGCCAAACACCTAGCTTCTCTGGACAAGGGAACATAAAAAATGCCTACTTAGATATGGGAATCCCAGATATATGTATCATATCACACGACAATTGATGAGAAATGAATAGACTTTTCGGATTTCCAAGATCTACCGAAAGTTTCTGCATTAAAACACTCTTCTTCATGCAAAAATACCTCAGCAACAATCTTTATAGCATGTTTTCGAGAGATTTGGAGAGACATGCAGCTCCAAGTATTCTTCTTCAATAGGGCCCAAACAGGAGAGCTTTGGACTGGAGGTTTGTTACGGTGCTTGAGGTAGGTTCCTTCCCTCTCAAAAAGAAAAGGCGAGAGGGGATACTATATGTTAATAAAAAACCTTAGCTCCCCACGACTGCCCATCCACGCTCGCTGCCGGCGGACTGCACCCCCATTTGTCGTTGGCGGTTCCGATTTTCAAGCACCTCATTCCCATTTCCATCAAAGCACACCACACCAGCGCGTCGAAGTCCCCTGACACCGGGCATCACCGCGGAGGGGCTCGTCGGCCAGGGCTTCATCGTTCTGACTGGAGCCTTCTAATCAATTTTCAGACATCACGTGCCACGCGTGAGGATAAGCACAAAATTGAACTCAGTTTCTAAAAAACAATTAGAGGAAAAATTCTGTGACTACAAGCAGTGGGAGATATAGCAGCCATTTTCTCCGACTGTACAAACCATTGACACCCGAGAGCTGAAGTGCAAGCAAGTGCAGACTCCCTTATTTGCTTTGCTATCTGAATGGAAGGCTTAAAATCTGAAACTCGGTGTGTTTCATCACAAATCTCATCAACTTTGTTTTCATATGAACAATTAAATCTTGTTATTGGTGCATTGCACAAATGCCTATACCTTAATTAACCATCGAGAGGGATATATTAATTCAATCAGGAAATCTTAGTGCAATTTTCCAGTAGCAGCAGGTAACGTGTACTACATCAGGGTAACGAAGAGCGCGCAAGGGGTCAATGAAGGCATCGACGTATCCGAGGCTACAGCGAGCAACCTTGCCATCTCCAGAGCTACGCGAACAACTGGTCCACCATGCCGCCGCCCGAGGTGCACGTCGCCTTGCCGACCGCCGGAGCTCTGCGGTGTACACAATGGGCCGGGCACTACTGTCATAGACGCGATGGTGAATTAGGAATCGGGTAGCCATAGACGCGGTAGTGAGGATCGGAGCCCTGACCACCAGGAGCTGCGGCGCCGGCGTAAGAGGCCGAACGAATCCTTTTGTGACAACGGAGAGTAAGTTATTGCCTTGTTTGGGCTGTATGGAATTATGGATCACGGTGATGATAGGATGCCTGATACGAGCAATGCTTATGCGAAAATACAAATTTACCCTTCTAATTAATTTTGGAACTAGTTCCTGGCCCATATATTTTTAGGTACCAGTCCACAACCCGGTTCCTTATAATAGGTTCCTTTTAATATTTAACCATTAGATTTGACCTCATGAACGGTTGCCATTTTTTTCAAGCACCGTAAAATTCCTCTTTGGACTGGGCCAATTCCTAATGATCATACAGGCCTAAACAGTGCTGCCCCCCAAGTCAAACGCCACAGAACGAGTCCATTTGTGAGTGCCTGAATGGGCACACTATATTAATGAGAGTTTCGAGTTTCATTCTCGTTTAATAGCGTACCACTATATTAAGCAATTTAGATGACATGCCAAAGTTTTAAAGAAGAGAGAGATGGAAGGAGTTTCACCTAGATGAAAATGAAACCCCATGTACATTGTTTCCAAGTCACAGTGTGTCTTACAATTAAATGCATTGAGCACATAGAAAATATCAAAGTTGAAACTATACATTAGGTCGGTCTCACTGCATGGACTGAGAACTAGATAACCGTGTAACATGAGTGTCATGGGGATAAAACTCCTCTCTCATAAAACCCCATTGAGACCAGCCAGCAGGGAGTTATGTCCATCAATTAGGCCTTGTTTGGATAGAGGCGTTTTGGAGGGGATCGAATGGGATTGGATCTAAAATGAACTAATATCCTCTCCAATCCCCCTCATTCCACCTCAATACAGAAGTACCCAAACAAGGCCTTAGTTGTTAACATTGTACTCTTGGAAATATCAAAATGAAACTTATCACTGGAATTGGCCTAAGCAAAGGAGTGCTATGTACCCAACTCTGCTACTTGTAGGAATAGAGATGCTAAATTGCTAATTTATCCTCTTGTGATCTTCGGTCAACAAGGCATTGAAATTGTGCAGGCACACTTTTTTCCCATCAAATAGATAAAGAGTAATGAAATGGACCCAATATGCAACTGGACAGGTTCGGCAATGCAAAGCGCCACTGTTCATTTGTTCACTGCATATCAAATATTGCCAGGTGGAACACAGACTTACTAGATTGCTCCATATATATTAATAAAAGAAATCCCAAAAATTTCATCCACTACTAAATGAAGAAAAGTAAATGAAGTGATGCAGCCATGTAATACAACTGATTTAGGGAAGTTTGAAACTTTGATCAAATGATGTCGGTTGGCTAGCTGTTCATGAATCATGAAAATACGAATGTTCTTTTTTGGGTGGGGGTGGGGACTTACTACAGTAGATGAGCATCCCATCTGACTGAAGAATGACTATGAGTGCATCGCAATCAACTCATCATTGCATTTTCTGATGGTAACATCGATGGTGGTATCAGATGAAGAAGGTACAATGTCACAACAATGTCGTCTTAATGCCTGAAAATACAGACCATACAGTGCAGTTTAAGCAACCATTGAGCATTGATGCCAAAAGGACCCATATCATACCTTCCCAGGAATCAGTTGTAGTTGTTCTTCTGCCACTTTTATCAGACTTAGATTCGTCAACGGTATCAAGTCAGGCAAGCATTTTCTCGGCGGCTGTCTACCTTAAGTGGTTCCTGTCTTGCCTTCCCCCGAAGAAATGCTTTTCAGGAAGAAAAGAGATCCTCTTTTGCACTCATCTCGATCTGGGAACATGTTTGGTGTTAAACATATAGACATCTGTAACATTGCGACCCCTTTTCCATGGCACAAATGTTTTCTGCACAGCAAGGAGGTCAGGGAGCAGAACATTGCCTTTGAACACCTGAACTGAATAGCCCCATGCTATTGACACTGTAAGTGATCTTTTACTGTCATAGCACACTGTTTGTTGTAGGATCCTGGCTGGATCAGCATTAGCAGTTTGAAAGAAACGTTTCATTGCTCTTGTCCAGTCCATTCCAGGGTAAAGAGGATACACATGACAAGATGGTGCAGTGAAACTAAAGGAGAAAATGGATGTGCTGTTAGCAGGCCTGAAATATCCCTATGAAAGTCGATCTGGTCACAGAAAATGCAAAAACATATGTAAGTTCAGAGTTGAACTATGTCTACATATTTTCAAGCACACTGAACAATCAAAAGCTATTTTTAACACATGACATTGAACGTACTGAAGTAGAAGCAGTCTCTAGATTTTACCAATTGCAGAGTGAAAAGTAAGAAGTAGCACAAGGCCAACTGCTGTGTACAAATTGCACAACCATATGCTTCAGTAACAGTACTATTTGTCAAACATTCAGATAATAAAAACTGACCAGAGCATTACTAAGTTGTCTGAAAGGGACGTATACAAGTATGTGCTGTCCTAAACCCCCAATGTGGACCATGATATATAGCCACTATTTTAGTGCCCTCACGTCAACGTCCATTGATGTACTAGACTATCAATTCTGATCACTTTTGTATAGATTCATCACTAGAAAGTGGCATAGATTACCCAGTAACCATCACCCTGTATGGTTCTTCATTCCTTGAGAGAGTTCCAGAGGATAAGCTTTTATCCGGTGATGAACTCAAAAATTCAGAAAAGTTCATCTAGTGTAATATTTCCATTTTTTGGAGACCACGGGCTTAAATTTTGCTTGTTGGCAGCACGCTTCCTACTTGTACTGGCCACGCAACCATATGGTAGCAATGTATAATCCGTGCTCACTTATGAAATGTCATCGACCAAATCCTCATCAGCCGAACATTAAATATTCTCTCCGGTCCAGCTCCAAATTTTCCCATCCTTCATATTGTTCTCCAGCAAATCTCACTCTCTTCCTTTTCACCCCGTCAACCATATGCACTGCAGTACGCCTGGAGAGAAAGCTTCAGACAGCGCGGTCCCGTCTCGGACTCGGAGATGTGGACAACAGGTTCGCGCCAAAGCTGGTGGGCGCCCGCTTTGGAAGGAAACGCGGCAGAAAGGCTTCCTTCCATCGGTGATCAGGTCTTCCAAAGGCGACCTGACCTGACGTATGAGGACGCCGCCCATCGGTGATGAGTCCCCATTGGGAATTTGGGAGTTGTCAGCGCAGTCCACGGAGGAACGCCATCGCCATGGATTTCGGAATATAAGAGATCTCATCAACTAATAAAGCGAGGGAGAAATTAAAGGAAAAGCATCGTCGGTCCGTGGTTTCATCGCGTGGCAGCATGCATGGCGCCCGTGGGTGAAAGATGATCCAGTTCCGGTCGAAAGAGGCATCCTCCAGGCAAGCAATCAGAAGGAGGATCATCTCCTCGGCCGCGCCGTGGCGTGAACGTGGCCGTGTGGTCTGAGTGAAACCGATTCGAGCGAGTTTCCACTGCACAAACAAAGCAACCTGCAGAACAGAACAGAGCATTGTATGTTACTAGCAAATATGCATGTGCGTTGCTACAGGCTAAAGTTATGTATACACATTACTCCCTCCGTCCCACGATAGAAGGCGCAACTCAAAAATTTCAAAGACCAAGGAAGTCATTAATTACCGCGTGCTCCGAGAAAGGTCGCTTCGTTTCCATCTCGGAATAACTGCATCAAACGTTGCTCCGTCCCGCGCCGTTAGAAGTAGTGGCCGCGCGCGTGCATGTTGTCTGCAGCCGCTCGTTTTTCTTTCTTCCCGCGTGCATGCAGCTTGCAGCCGCGCGCGTTTTTTTCCTTCCCACGCGCGCATGCAGCAGTTCGAAGTACTGGACGTCAATTTTGTTCATGGCGCCAAAATTTTCCTGCCAGCCAATATTTTCATCTGGTGGCCGCCAAATCTATTTTGGCAAGTGGCGTCACAAATGGCTGGTTGTTCTCCTATAAATAGGGTGCTTGTGCACGGCTGACAGCACATTTCTTTCTCTCTATGAAGCCAAACATATTTTTCCGATTTTATGCTATTTGCAATGATTGTATCAGTGCAAGAATATTAGAAATAGTGCTGAAACCGGATGAATATGATCTTTTAAATACCATATGAGCCTAAACATAAATAAAACTAAGTTAGGTCTAATATAACATTTTTATGAATTAGCGCATTATGGATTTATTCACAAAAAAATTTGAAGGGCTTTTCTTCGGATCTAGAGGGACATGGCTTGTTAGTGTTTGACAAACTTGTTTTCTTCAAATTTTGTACTTCGGATTTGTTCTTTGTGGTTTGTGATTGGGACGCCGTTTTGCGATTTTCTTAATTTTGCTATGTGTGGAGCGTCCAATTTTGC
>WEIB01000103.1:0-50569 GCA_015476505.1 Urochloa ruziziensis
TTTAATACTTCGCATCGTCTCGCTCTGCATCCGCAGCAGCAGCAGCTACAGCTCGCAGAGACGGCAGAGCCAGCCGGCACGGGTGTACCTTCCCGGAAGGGGAAAAAAAAGGGGAGGGCGAGCGAGCGAGCGAGAGGAAAGCGTGCAAGCCACCAAAACCAACCGGTGGCCGGCCGGCCGGGCATCATCCATCCATTCCATTCCGTCCGGTTGAGTCTCCCTCACGCCACTCCCCGTCGTCGTCCCCCAGTTCCACACTCGTCTCCTCCTCCCCCATCCGGTCCTATAAATCCAACTCCGTCCTCTCCCTCTCTTCCTCCCCCCCCCCTCTCCTCCAGCGCCGCACACGGGCAATGAGATCTCGCATCATCCTCCTCGATTAACCACTCGATCTCCCCACCAACTCCAGCTGCAAAGATTGCGGCGGCGGCGCGGGTGTCGCCGTCAAGGATCATCAATCAGCGATTTTATTTATAAAAAAAAGGATTTGGGTTCGTGATTTGATTTGACTACCCCAGGCGGGTTGGGTCGGTCTGCGCTGGATATCCACCAAAGATGGAGGCAGCAGGGGCGATGGCGAAGGATCCGGTGACGAAGCCGCGGCTGCCGCCGGGGTTCCGGTTCCGGCCGACGGACGAGGAGCTGGTGGTGCACTACCTCCGGCGGCGCGCGCTGTCGTCCCCTCTCCCCGCCGCCGTCGACATCCCCGACATCCGCATCCTCGCGCACGACCCCTCCGACCTGCTGCCCCCAGGTGAGCTGAGCTGAGCCCCGCCGCCGCCGCCGCCGCCGGATCTCGGATTGGTGCTGACTGGATTGGCATGGCAGGGTGGAGCGAGCAGGAGCGCTACTTCTTCACGTGCAAGGAGGCCAAGTACGTGAAGGGTCGGCGTGCCAACCGCGCCACGGGGGCAGGGTACTGGAAGGCCACGGGCAAGGAGAAGCCCGTCGCCGTGGCGGTGCCGGCAAAGGGACAAGTGCAGGCGCAGGCTGTGCTGGTGGGGATGAAGCGGTCGCTGGTGTTCTACCGTGGGAAGCCGCCGACGGGGAGCAAGACGGACTGGGTGATGCACGAGTACCGCCTCGCCGGCGCCGGCCTCGCACCCTGCCGCCGCACCGGCGGCGACTGCGGAGGTGGCGCGGCCGGCCGAGGGGTGGGTGCTCTGCCGCGTGTTCAGGAAGAAGGGGTCGGCATCCGCCAACGCCGCCGCTGCGGCCGCCGGCGAGGCGCCGGCGAGCCCGGACGAACGGGGCAGCGACGGCGAGGAGGAGTCCGAGGAGCACGGCGCGGCGGAGGAGGAGGGCGGCGCCGGGCGGGCGTTCATCGACTTCTTCGCGCGCGCGGAGGGGCGGCATCAGCAGCAGCGGAGGCAGCGGCGGGCGTCGTCGCCGGTGGTGTCGTCGAGCTGCCTGACGGACGAGCAGCAGCAGCAGGGGCGGGAGCAGGAGACCACCAGCCGGGGCGCGGCGTGAAGGGATTGTGGTTTGGGTTCCCGCCGTTGCCGTGAAGCGAGCGAGGAAGCAAAGCCAGCAAGGGCCGCCGCCCAAGGCAAGCAAAGGAAAAGAGCTTTGTACCGTTGCAGGAGGAGGGGCGCCTAATCTTGTTCAGTTCCAAGAACTAGGAGGAGTAAGCGAAATTAGAGAGCGAAGACAGTAGACAGGCCAGGCTTGAGTGAGTCCGTCCGTCAGTCTAGTGCAGCTCCGGTTCGAGTCTTCAGCAGTAGCTGCTGAAAGCTAATGTACCACCACCACCACCACCTGATCAATCCAACTCCCCGTCTACCTCAGTTCGTCAACCTGCTTTGGTTGTTTCTTTTTTCCAACGCAGCGGGTGGTCAATCAGCTCCACTCGAAATCCCGAATTGCCCATTCCGGCAACGATTCGGATCCCAGGGAATGTCTCCCTCGAGTTCACTCTTAAAAAAAATGTCAATGCTGCTCCCACGAACGATTGAAGGATAAACTAATCAACATCATTGCAAGCAAAGGAAGGCTGACGCCAGAAAGGCCAACGATTAATTAACCTATACATGATGGCGCGCAGCAGAGGTTACGCAAGGCAGCTTGGTTTGGTCTACCCAATAGTCTAATCTAATCCATTGCAGTTGGACTCGCAATCGCACTTGGAGTTGGAGAGTTGGAGTGCGCCCCGGCCAGCAGGGTGGGGGGTTTGCCCCCGACGGGATTAATTAGCACACGCAAACGCCGAGCCGCCAATGGGACCAGCAGCCGACCGGGGTTGGGATGTCGGGCACGGAACCGGTGATGGATGCATCCATGGTGCGTGCGCGCGGGGTTACCTTCCTTGCTTGCTTGCTTGGGCGAGTCGGAGACTTTTGGGGTTGGTTGGTTTCGTGCGGGGGAGGGAGAAGTCAGCAGCCGGCGGTCAAACGTCATATGGGCGGGGTCCCCCCCCACAGGGTTGCGTGGCGTGGCGACGGGACGGACTCGTCCCGGTCAAGAATATTTTGGGCGGATCTCGTGTTGACCGGCGGGAGTGGGGGGGGGGGGAGAGGAGCGAAAGCAAAACCACATGCTGCACGGCACGGAACCGGGGCCGGGGCCCCACGTGTGCGTGCCGTGTGCCGGGGATGAATGGATGGGGGGCGCCACCATGTCGCCTGTCCCGCGCGCGCTGATTGGCTGCGCGGATTGCTCTCACCCGGCTGGAAGACCCCGGTTGCGTGAGTACCGTGAGCGCCTGGCGCACGAGGCCGGGATCGCGCCTGGGGCCGACCAACAAACCCTGCCTCGTGCACGCGCTCGCCGCTCGCCCCCATCAATTTCACTATTGTATGGTAGCGGTTTGGTTTAAGTGGAATTCGAGCATGACATGCATCTCCGTTTCGATAATGGGGGAAGAAAGGTCATTTGTGCTCGTGCTCCCAATGGTTTTGCTCGGATTTGCGTCCCCCACGTCGTACGATCTTAAGGTCGTGACCGGGCTCATCTCAGGTTCGCCTGCTTATTCCTAGGACCCTGTGCGAAATTATAAGTTTATTACAACTTACTTAGCATGCGTACATACATAGCATAAGAGATGCATGCAAAGATCAGGGGTTATACGTTCTTAATTTTAGCATAAGCCGGTTCGATCTAACGGTTAATTTGCTTATACTTCAATAATATTCCCCCTTACATGCACATTATTCCTCTAACCTCAAATCTGGAAATATGAGTCAGCCACAGTTAGTACTCTTTTATTCACTAATATTTCACCCCAAAAAAAGACTATTATTTAGTCATGTTAATGGTAACTAATTAACTCTTGAGGCATTGACGCCATGCCTATATAGGATCCACTCCTGAAGTAAGAGTGATCGAATTTGGACGCACAAAGCTAGTCACATCTGGTGGCACCGGTTGGAATTTATTCATTCAATTCAGTGTCATGCATGCCCTTTATTACTTCCTGTGTTTTACGTGCCATCAACAACAAATCCTGTAAGACGGCTGCCGAATTTCTGTCCAAGTCGGCAGATGGATGGTCAAATCGAGACGTGTACTATATTACTACAACTCATACTAACTACTAGTACTGCAAAACCATTGTAATTTTTTCCCATGTACGCCATATGTGTTTCCTATACTTCCAGCTGCTTCATTATTTTTTTTGTTAAAAAAATCCTGCTTAAAAATTGACCGCTATCAAGCAAAACGAAACAAACAGAGCCGAGCTCTCAAGCAAGGGCGGCTCTGCTCTGCGTGCGTACGTTTTGCCAAGCTAGCTGGCGTGTGCCGCCACCAGTTGAGAAGAAAAATGATCATCTTGTCCTCACGCCACTCAGCCAAAAAGCTCCGTTCCGGTGTAGCGAAACGTCGACAGCGTGCATTGGTGCATTGCATGCCATACTACCACGGGCAGCAGGGGTCGTCGGCCAGTTATCAGTTAGTAATAATAATCTGCCGTGCGACGCAGGTAATCATCCAGTCGCCACGACGCATCCCTGTCAGCGCGACTATTGGATGGGCGGCCATAAACTCTGGTTGCGTACAGGTACGACTAGTGGAATATGTACATCCCCTGAAGAATCAGCATGAGGGACCCTGCCGAGACGCAAACATACATACATACATGGTCGTGGCACACCATTATTGTTATGTTAAGCTCGCGCATGCAGTAGTGGTCAAAGCAGAAAGCAACACCAAGCAAGCAAACATTTTTCTTTTTTCCTTCTTCCTGCATGTACCGTGAGACGCACGCAGCCTAGCTTGCACACGCTAGTACAAGTACAACGCCGTTTGCATCTCGACGGCTGATGAGCAAAATAATATATATGGCAAAAAGAAAAACGAGTAGGAAATTGATGGAGAACATGTCGTGTGCATGCATGCGTGCCGTGTGGACATGGTGCCGTTCGGAGAGGGCGCACCCTGGGCGGCAGTAGTGATGGTTCCCGTCAAGTCATTCCCGATGATCCCAATAACACGTACGTACAGCTGGTTTATTCGCTCGACCAACCGTACCGTACGTTATCGGGAAGCTCCCCAGGCGGGCGGCCGTCGGAGCAGCAGTGAAGACGTCATGCAAAGCTTTGAAGCGGGCCGGGAAACCCCCGAGCGATTTTGTCAAAGCGCCGGGCGGCACACGCAACGCAACGCAACACCGGGGGTCGGAAAAGGCCGGGCGCCAATAGCAGGTTTGACGAAACGGATGCATGGCAGCGGGGCCAAATAAAGCGAAAAGTACTGATACTGAAAGTGAGAGTGAAAAAAGGGGCGCGAGTAAAGAGGGGGGGGGGGGGGGGGGGGGGGGGTGGGGGCTTTTTGCGCTAATCTCTGATTTTCACTGATGACCAACGTAACACGTTTCGTTGTTGCTAGGGTGATAGCTTGCTAGCGTGCTGCTGTTTCTTAGTCTTGGTCGTGCGTGCCCTGTCGACATGTGATCGAAGATGCATGATTCAGACGGGGACCTGAGAGTCTCTCTGGTATTTTAATTTGGCAGCCTGTAATGGTCACTGTTTGAGTCTTGTTCCTATAACTATAACATTTTTTTTGTATACTTGTATAGCTATAACTTTGACCATGCATGCAGGTCACCAGGTAGTGGTTTACTGTGTGCCAGGCCATATGGGTGACTCGATCGGGAGCGGGAGGGGGGGGGGGGGGGGGGGGGGGGGGGGGGGTATGAATAACGTTGCCTTCTACGCAAAAACTAGTAGCCTAGCTATTATTAGGACTGTTATATATTCAAGTTCCGACCCACTCGTGTTTTTCGTTTCCAAAATGATGGCAATCAATCAAGGCCAAATTCTACGTACGTACGTACCGTGGATGGTGTGTTTGTCTTAGCTTGTACGGCCGGCCGGCTCCTCGATCTCTAGCTTGGTGGAGCTCCTACGTTTCCCATTTTCTTAGCTCGCCCGGAGCGAGTCGTCAGTCAGCTCAATGATTTGCAATGGCAACAAGCAAGTTGGCCCCCATGCATTCACGGACGAGCCAATCCAAATCCCCCCTGGCCAGGCAGCAAAGCACCCTCGTGAATCACACATTCCAAATTGGGCCTAAACTATCCTGCAGGAGAGCACTAAAACTATCCTGCTGCGACCCCCTGGGCCACTACCTGCCGCGGATCGAGCTACACAACCGAGCAGCAACGCACGCAAAGCGAATCCATCCTCAGGCACGGGCATGTAGTACGCAGAAAGGTTAAGCCGCCAGCGAAAGAAAGAAAGCTACGGTTACTTGCAGCGGATGGCAAGCGGCCGCGGCCACACGCGCGCGCGCACATAATAAACGGATCGGAGGAGATGCGGCGCCCCGGTTGCTTGCGGCGCTGGGCTCAGCCGACGGGGACGAGCGGTCGAGCAGAGCCTGGTTTGGGGTTGCTTGCAGCGCCGGGGCACGACGCGACGGCGCACGCACGACGCACGGCAGGCGCGGCACGCAACGTGGACGTGTGGACCGACCGGGCCGCTTCAACTCAAGGAGCGGTTTGTTGTTTCAACGAGAGCGAGCGCTGTCTGGTGCTGCCTCGCCTCGATTTGACCGGCCCGGCTCCGGCTCCGATTATTCGCTTTGGGTTGTGCCGTGTGTGTGGACGTACGGGCTCCGTCAGCTTTAATTTGCTCCGTTACGGGTTCGAGAGGCTGGGCCTCCGTGAGAGATCGCCTGGCTGATTGATCGACCGATGCCTCCTTGTCCGCTTCCGCTTGGCCCCCTTCGGCCGCACTAGAATCCCGGGATCCCGGCCGCCGGCAACAAGGGGGCCGGACGGGAGCTAGCCGCGTGCACGCCGCCCATGGATCGCGCTCGCCGGTTGGTGCCCTGCCTGCGTCGCGGCGAGCGAGCGGGTCAGTTGGTGACAGCATGTGCCAAAATGTGCCGCTTCTCAATTTAAAAAAAAAAAACGGTAAGTGCTGCTTCACTACTGTTTCCCATCAACAGTGTACACGCTGGACCCAATGGCTGACCCTCTCCAACGCTAAGCTACTACGGGAGTACCTCTATCCTAAAAAATTGCAACCCTCGCTTTTTAAGAAGTCAAATACTAATTATATAAGTTTGACCAAATTTGCAATACTCTTTTCACATAAGCTATCAGATGGCTCTTACCATTGGAGAGGGTCTGAGTGCACATTTGGTTTCCATAGGGACGGGTATCGAGAGTATTTTCTCGTCTCTCTCTTTTCACATAAGCTATCAGATGGCTCTTACCATTGGAGAGGGTCTGAGTGCATGCCGCTCTAGCCAATCTCTCGATATCCGTCCCTATGGAAACGAAACGACAATCGTATATTGTTTTTTACTCCAAGAGTCTGTTTGGTCATCTCTCAACTCTTCATCATAATATAATTCTTCATAATCTTAGCCGTTTTTTTCCCATTTATATGTTTCCTATAAACCAACACACAATTAATGATCTGCGTCATTTTTTTTGTAAATAATAATTCCCCGCGGAGAAATTGACCACTATCAGGCAAAATGAAACAAACAGAGCGGTCTAGGGCTCTGCTCTGCTTGCGTCGTGCCAAGCTAAGCTGCCGTACCTTCACTAGTTTTCAGATAACTTGATCGTCTTTCAGAAGAGTTAAGTCGTGCATTGATGCATGCCATACCATGGCAGGGATCTGCCGTGCGACGCAGGCAACCATCAGTCGCCAGGACGACCATTGGCTGGGCGGCCATAAACTCTTGTTGCGTACAAGTAGTGGAATGTACGACCCCTGAAGAATCAGCATGAGGGACCGGCCCGAGAAAACAATGCTAAGTATATACTGCTGAAATGAAACATACATGGACCCTGTTTAGATGAAACGCGAATTTTTTTCGAGTATGTCGGGCACACATTTGAAGTATTAAATATAGACTAATTACAAAACTAATTACAGATTCTGTTAGTAAATCGCAAGACGAATCTAATGAGTCTAATTAATCCGTTATTAGCATATGTTTACTGTAGCAATTTATTGTCTAATCACGACCTAACTAGGCTCATTAGATTCGTCTCGCGAGGTACACTCCATCCATATAATGAATTATTTTTTTGACTACATTTAATATGCATGCATGTGAGGGAAATACTCGAAAAATTTTCGCGAAACAGCTGAAAACAGGCCATGGTCGTCGCACACCATTATGCTAGCTCTCGCAGTGGTCAAAGCAGAAAGGTACAGCCACCTCCCCCCCCCCTGCATGTGCCGTGAGACGCACGCAGCCTCGCACAAGCTATTGCTACAATGCTACGCCGGCCGTTTGCATTTCGACGGCTGAGAAAATAATAAGGGGGCGAAAAAAAATTATATAAGTAGGAAAATTGATGGAGAACACGTCCATTATAATAAGGGGCGAACTAAACACGGCCATTATAATAAGGGGCAAAAATAAAAGTAGAAAATTGATGGAGAACAGGTCATGCATGCGTGCGTGATTGCGTGCCGTGTGTGGGCATGTGGTGCCGGCGCGATCAGAATTCGTTCAGAGGGCACACCCTGCAGGCCAGTAGTGTTCGACCCCGAGCGGATTTGTCAAAGCGCCGCGCCGCGCGGCACACGCAACGCAACACCGTGCCGGGGGTCGGAAAAGGCCGGGCGCAGGCGGCGACGGCGACCCCGCCGCGCGCTCTGGCGTAATATATATAGCGGGTTAATTTGACGGAACGGATGACAGCAGCACTGCAGGGCCCAAATTAAAGTGAAAGTGAAGGTGAGAGTGTGGAAAAAGGGCGCGAATAAAGCAGCTTAATTTTGCCATCTCTTGACGACGATTCTTACTCGATCGCCAGCACACACGTTTCGTTGCTAGCTTTTGCGCACGACCAAAATTTAATTTTGGTCGTGCGTGCGTGCCGGGCACCTCTTGTCGTGTATCATGTGCACGTTTAGGGTAAAATCGAAGATTCAGGGGTCGCTTTGGGCGATGGAACATGCTATGATTCAGGGTCGTTTTTTTAGGCAATCCAGAAGAGCTCCCCCTGGCCAGGCAGCAAAGCACCCTCGTGAATCACACCTTCCAAATTGGGCCTAAACTATCCGCGGCAAAATTAACCACTGGCGATCAGGCTAATTAAAAAACCGAGCAACGCACGCATGCACGCAAAGGGAAGCCCCGCGACATGGCATGGCCCTCACGCCGATGCGGCATGTACACAAAAGGTTACGGTTACTTGCAGCGGATGGCAAGCAGCCGCGGCCACACACGCGCGCGCGCACAAGGACTCCGCCGCGCGCGGTCGCCATCCCGGCCGACGGGGACGAGCGGACGAGCTGAGCGAATGAAACGCCTGGACTGGACGGCTGTCCTTTTCCGTTTCGGACCCGGAGGGAACAGGGGAGGTTTTGCCAGGAAATGGCGCGCGCCTGTGGACTGTGGACCGAACGGAGCGTTGATGGAATCTGATGGCCCTTTTAATGGAGGTGCGTAATTACCGCTATTCCAAGGGGCCGTATTAAGATCCGAACTAGCTCTGGAACAGAGAATCCATCTGTTCGTGTCGCGGGCATCTGATCTTTGCATGCGACCATTTAGACCAGTTGAGTTCAGAGACGACCGGCGCGGCGGAACCAATTAGACTGAGGCGCTGTCGCTTTCCCCCACCCCCGCCGGCGATTCCCCTCGCGCGTACGCAACCCGGCAGCGACTGCGACGCCACCAACAACAAACGCGCGCGCACGACACGATCGATCGGCTCGGTCCGGCCGGCGTGCGGCGGACGCAACGGGAACGGACGGACGGACGAAAGGAAGGAAGCCTCCAGCTCCAGGCGGCCGCCGCCGTTACGGGGTCGAGGCGATTGCGTGCTGACCCTTCGGCCGTACCAGAATCCCGGGATCCCGGCCGCCGCAGCCACCGCGCCGGCTATGGATGGAAACGGATCGGATTCGCATGGAATCGGATTCGGATATCACCTTTTACCACATTTTAACTCGAATACGAATACGGATTCGAATGTTCTCGAATACGAATACAAAACGGATGTCTCGAATTCGAATACGTATCGGATATGTACACCAGTTGGAAAACAATATTTACTTATTTTCTTTATTAATAGTTTATATTATAAAATTATTATATAAAAGTAAAGACTAAAGTATGAGTACATAATAGTCTAAACAAAGATCACTCATTAATAATATCACATTCATTCATAATTATTTTAATAATTAATCATATAATAAATAATAAAACTATTAATAAATACATATTTTATTTGTGGATGCAATATTTTTATATTAAAATCAATATCATAATCATTAGTAATGGAGATAACTTTTTTTAATTATACACTACCATTATTAATATTTAAATGAACATCATTTGTCATTAATTATAGAAATAACTAACAGTTTCATATGGTCGAATACGGATACTGCCGGATATTGCCGAATACGAATGTGGAATCGGATAGAGAAATTCAACGAAAACGAATTCGGATGTATCCATTTTATTACCACATTTGAATTCGAATACGAATACGGATATCCATATTTACGTTTTAGCGGATACGGATATCGGATAATTCGGATTCCATTTCCACATTTCCATCCTTAGCGCCGGCCGATCGATATGGGACGGAGGGAGGGAGTAGGCGCTAAAATCAATCGATGGCTGCTTGAGTGCTCGTTGCTCTGGCCAATCTCGCGAAGACTTTGCTTGCTCATCTCATCTCTTCGTAGTAATATAATACTCTATTTCTCCCAAATTATAATCGATTTTGATATTTTGAATCGGTAGCAATATTTTTACGTATGTTTAAACATAGCGTATATCTAAGTGTCTTAATAAAAATTATTGATATAGAAACGTCAAAATGGCTTAGGATTTGGAACGGTGAGAGTATAACCTACCTAAATCGTGGTCATCGTGTTTGCATGTCCACATAGTAGCCGGGCCATCTTTTCCTCTGAATGATCTAACTAACACACGCCACTATCATCCTCGAGCATATAGGGGGCCTATATCTAAATCGTCAATTATTTGTGACTAGAGGCAAGAGACACAACTTAGTGAGGACATATAGGGGCCCAGCGCCCCCTCCCCACACATATTGCTTTTTCTGGAGAACCTATAGAACATTCAGTTATTTGATCGAAAGTCATAACATGAACGATATCAGAAAATCAAAAGCGGTATCAAAGATTTTTAGTCTTTGTTTGGAGATAAGACTTGCGCTGATAATGTAATTCCCCAAGGACAATAGGGAAACATACTAAAACCGGATAGTGACACCAGAAGTAGCACACCTTTTGTTTATCTCTATGTAGAAGCACACGTTGGCAACAATATTAACTTTGAATGGAATTTTCAAGCATTTCTCAAATTGCTTCAGCACATTAGAGCATCTCTAATGGATACTCCAAATTTCACCCTACATATTTGTATTTGGCTATCCAATTCAAAAGATTCATCCACTATATTACTTCATGCTCCAACATACTAGCTAAATTTCACCCTATAAATTCTATTGGTCCATATTTTATTAGTATTCAAATTATCTATCATGGCTAGTGACCAATGGGCATGGAGATGATACACATTTGTGCAAGCAGGTGAGGATGGCCATCCGCTTGGCACGGGCCAAATTTGGCCGCTCACTGGAGATATATAGCCATTGCTATAGGGATGCATGTCCAGATAGCTGCTCTGCTAGAGCTTCTTTTCTTCACTCGATAGCCAAATATGGTTTTGGCTGTCCAAATAGCCATGCGGTTGGAGTCGCTCTTAGCAGCACGGGAGTCGCCCACCCTAATCAAACTAAATTAAACTAGAACACTGAACAATAAAGATATACTAAGCGTGTGCAAAATAAACTACAAGGCCGTATCGACTTTTGAACCTGTCCATCAAATGTGATCCAATCGTGCATTCTTGCAAGTCTCGGCTTAATTTATCACCGCCACTGGACAGCCGAGCGAGTAAAAGGCACACACGCAGCCTGATATTTCGTTGCGTGCGTCCTTGTACATCAACCACATTGTTAACACACAACATCAGCACATGCTGAGAGCATACACACATATAAGCAAAGCAGATGGGACAACATCTGTCCTCTTTGGTGGCACCAGATTCTTTCAACATGCCGTAAACCAAACTTGCAAGTTTAGAAAATCGCAACAAGATGATGTCAACGACAGGAACCGGTGCAATGCACTACATTATGCCACACAAAATACCATATCAGCAGGCGCAGAAAAGTAGCTACGAATGACCTAGACATGATGCATAATGGGGGAAAGCAAACATATTCATAAGTAGCAGTTTTTCAGAGAAGTAACATGGAGACGGCGAAAGCGAAAACGATGGAATTGAATACCGGAGGGGGGCAAAGATGCTAGGAGCTGATGTAAGCAGGAGGGGGCAGGGTGGCACACGGTAGCAAGCAATGATGTTCTCTGGAGTACAAAAGTGGATTTATACATGCACATTGTTTTCAATTTGTGGACGACTGCAAACTAAAAATATTGGGCAAAATAATTCAGGCCTCAGCATGTCATTGACCTTTTCTGGTTGCTAATGAGCTCTTCCTTGAGTCACTAATTGACTTTTCAATCTACTGTTGCTTTGCAGCTGCGGAAGCAGTGTTTGATGCTGCCGACGATTCTGATTGACCACAGGCCCTTATAACCGCCTCATTCTGAAAGGGCACGCAAAATGTCAGGAGATGAAATGAAGGACACGCAAACAATGCAGCAAGAGACTATCGGGTTCCAAAATGTGCAAAGAGGATATACTACTGCTTATTTGCTAGTATAGCAGTGCATCAACTCATGTAACAGTATTCACATCAACATGGGATCCATCCATTGAGCATTGTTCAACATCAATTGGATAAAAGGACAGTTTGGTCCAAAATGAATAATCACTGCCTCAGGCATGTCAAGTGTACCCAAATAACAGTACCTGTGGTGCAAAATAGACTTATACTGAGATTTTGAATCATAAAATTCCGCTTTCAAAGATGAGCTATTTTCCAGTTAATAAGGAGCTTCAGATCAACTTGAGAATGACAGTAATGTCCTTTTAATCTGTTTTGTCGCCAGCTTTTGCCACACAAAATACATGAATCATTTAATGGAAATGACTTAAACCATGGTGCATTAAGCTCCACAAATCTTAATCAAACAAAGGATGGGTCAATTCAGTACTTTTGCGCAGTAAAACTGCAGCAGATGAGGTAGTGAGTTGTGGGAAAAGAAATGTATCGTCCTGAATTGAAATAAAACAAAAGGATGGGAATTTTTAAAAAAGAGTAGTAAATAACAAAACAAAGATGCTTGTGCAACTGGTGATTCTTCTAAAGACCAATGCAAAATGGGCCAGAGTACAGGTTTTCGAAACAATGGATCTTCAGCAATGATATAGCAGAACTGAGTAAATAACCAGTAATAATTCTTGAATGTGGAGGAGAGCTTTGTGGCATTTCATTAAGAAAGGGTACCAAATGAACAACACGCCGTGCAACACTCTACAAACTATTTATTACAGGCGTGCCGTGCTCAAAATAGTTAATGGCAATCAACACAAGAATAAGAGGCCCTAGAAAACGGCTGTGGCTGCTCTGAGCCCCACTGCCCCAGCTGCACCAGTAGCAATGGTCCAAACAAAGAATTATACACTGCTGGTAATGGCTGTATCATGTGTCCAGCAGCAACTAACCACCATAATATATTGATACGTTACATGTGAGCAATGTAAGCAACCTTATCAAGGTTTCTTGATGCACTAGATCTGTAACAAGCTAGACTCAAGGATCACGAAAGATTCAGATAATGAAGCAAAGGGATTAATTGAGGATAATTCTGTAATACGGAGCAACTACGAGTGCTTGCTAAAATAAATCTCAAGCAGGCAAAACCAAGTGTTAATGCAGAAACATAGAGAAAAGCAGAGCAGTGTACTAAGGATGCTATCTGCAGCGAATGATTCTGACAGCTTATAGGACTAAACTTCAGAGAAATGAAGTACATAGTGAAATAAAATGGATAAAATAATTGTTATATTGAAGAATCGGTGGCATAAAGTCCCTAGAGGTTCAGGTGCATCACAGGCAGCTAAAAATGTCTTTAGACATTAGGAGGGTGTTCCCAGTTTGCAATTTTACTAGTGATGGCAATCCTAAAATAGGAACGCAGAGCAATTGACTAGGTCCTTCCCTAGTGTTTAGCAACCGTGATGGTAGATAAAAGAGCAAATGTTGTTCTTTGTTACTCTACGGATACAGTGCTCACTGCTCAGTTGTAGGTCAGTAGTCTGCTCAAGGAAAAACTTTTCTGTAAATTTAGATATCAACAGGTGAGGGTAACCACCCTTATCGTTACTTTCCTCAGTATCTTCATATTCCGTCAGATCAAAATTCAGAAGATCAAATATGTTCAATGTTCTATGAATGAAACTTTTTCATCTACTCCACTGGCCTTAGCTATATCTCTACCAGCATGTTGTACTTCTTGAATCTCATTAACTTTGCATTGCAAAAAATCTTTCCAACCAGCAGACAGAATTGTTTGCTAAGAGCCTCATCTTTCATATTCAGCTCATCACTAGGGTTTTCTGGTTAAATTGCTTTTTTTTTTCTATTTCACTCAATCATTTCTAGTTAAAATCCCATACCTTTTACTGTCATAAATACAGATTTTAAGCGTAAATCTAGGGCAAGCACAATGAGGGAAAGCATTCTGATGCATCATCAAGGCATGCATCTTATTTGCATTTGATCAAAAGTAAACATTACATCTTGCTATCATGAATATCTTGTAAACAAAAAAAAAAAACAATCTAGTCATATTGTACCAATACCAATGGACGGCAAATTCTTTTTATATGAGCAGCTAACCTTAATATGGCTAATCACTTCAATTCATACCCTGCTGCATATACCATTTCAGGTCATGGGAATGACAATTTGGGTGCACAAAGCAGTGGTCCTAGCAAAGAGATTTTTTCTAGACGTCTAGTAATCTAACTTGTTTTAAAACTCTAAAATGCAGCTAAAATCCTCATTTCTTGTTATGTGTTAATATAAGACACATGGTTCTTATGGCGTCGCCTAGGCGTCGCCTAGGCGTCTCCTATGGCGATTTGCTTTGGCCTAAGGCGACGCCTTAGCCCGCCTAGGCGTCGCCTTAGCCCGCCTAGGCGGCTGGAAGGTGGTGAGTCGCCTCGCCTCGCCTTACCGCCATAAGAACCATGATAAGACATTTACTGACTGTTTACCAGAATTGGGAGGTATTCAGGAAGTTGTGTGTGTGAGCACATGCGTGCCTAATATTAGGGTACGAATTGATGCCCCTAATGGTCACCATCGACTCTCTTTAGTTCAATTATAAGTTCTCCAACATTTTCTAGAACTAGAGCAAAAAATTGGATTAACGGAAGGTGTGCTGTGTCTCTCTGTGTGTGTGTGTGTTGTTGTTGTTGTTGTGGTGGTGGTGGTGGGGAGGCGGCGGCTACGGGCGCCTATTCACACCCCTTCCTGATATAGGAGTACTGACTGTGTTTTGCCTCCTTGTATAATCAATTTCCAAATAGTACACATTGAGGAGGCTTACAAAGGCGAAGTAAATCATGCTAACGTGGAGAACATTCAGATATGAAACAAGCTAAAAAATGCTTTCTTTCAATTCCCTTTGTTTGTTATTGTATGTTCTTAAAAGTTTAAATTTTCCCAAAAGCTCAAAGAAAGATAGCTTTGACCTGAACTGAGCGGGTACCCAACCCTCAAAAGCACCTGTTTTACACCTGAAATATGTCCCCCCACATTCAAATCAACGAACTCATTCTACTTTAGCATATTGTAGTTTGCCTAATCTCCTAGATGCAAAGTTAGCAAATGCAAGGATAAAATGCGGAAAAATCTGTAACAACCCTAAATGAAACATAGAGATATTATTTATTTGCAGCTATCCATTTCCACAAAAAAAAAGAACTATAATAATCCATCCTAAAAGCACTTAACATTTGTAAATCTACATCAGGGCATTTTGTTCAAATTACTTATGTAGAAGTAACTGCAATTTTAGGTACCGGACTGATTTATGTTAACCTTCAAGATTTTCGAACTGGAGATAGTGTTACCAATAAAGGGGAAGATCAATCAAACAAATAGTTCCTTGTGCAGAACTAGATTTCAATCACACAAAAAATCCCCAACTCCCTCACTGCTATTAGAGAAAATCCCCCTCGAGTTGGACCATTTCCATGATGTGGCATTTGTAGATACCTGATTTATGCTCATAGGCACTAGAAAAAAATATTCAGAACGATCCAGTAAGGCTAAGAACAACATTTTCAGACATGTGGCCAAACTCATCATCCCCTCCTAGAACCACGTTTTCTGTTCAATCACAGACCGGAACTCCAAAATCGAATCCCTGCCACTGCGCCTTGAAATAACTAACCGCCCTAATTGTACTGGCAAACTAGCACCACGCGCAAGATCCAAGGAGCACCAATGGAACCAACCGCTTCGACCTAACACACGAAATGCGCATGGATCGTGGGGGCGACAAATCCATCATCCCCGACGGCATCGGAGAGCGAACGGGACAAAAGAGGAGGGGAGAGTGGAGGCGGAAGGGAGCGGACCTGCCAGAGCCTCTTCAGGCGCTTCTTGGCGTTGTTCTTGCGGGTGGTGGTGAGCTTGATGCGCTTCCACAGCAGGCCCGGCCCGTCGTTCCGCTTCACCACCTCCAGCGCCCGCGTCGCCCAGAATGCGCCGCCCGCCATCGCTGCTAGACCGGCCCGCTTGTTCTTCTTTCTCCTGCTGCTCCGAGCGTAATGGCGATTGGCGGCGGCGGCGCTCGGGTAGGGGGAGAGAGGGTTCAGGGAAGGGTTTGGATTTGGGCCTTGGTGGGCCCACGTGTTTAGACTTTAGAGTCTCGCTGGCTGCCCGCGGGACAGCCGAAGGGCAACCAATGTCAGTGGCAGAGCGCAATTTTTTTTTTCCGTTTGTGGTAAATCACTAAAATAGGTTTTGTGCATGCCATTTTTCACATGAGGCACAAACCGAAATGGGTACTGCCTCCGTTTCAAAAAATTAGTCGTTTTGCCAATTTTAGGTCATAGATTTTGTTATGAATCTAAACATAACGTTTATCTAAGTGCATAACAAAGATGATAACCTAAAAAAGCCAAAACGACCTGTAATTTGGAACAGAGGTAGTACTACGTACTTATTAGTGACACGTTGGATAAATGCTAATACTGTATTCAATACCATTATTCGTACAGACACCTTTAGAAATAAAATGTGGATTCTTATATTTTTTGTAATTTAGTGCTAGATTTTACAAAAAAAAATCTCATATGGAGTACGAATTGCATGGTCACTGGTCAGTATATTATTTTGACCTCATTACAATAATTTAAATATATTGAGAAAAATATTCATTAAAAGCGGGATCAAGATTACACAAGAATTGCATAATAAGACATATAAGAACGGCAGAGAACCAAACAAATATAATCATGAGTAGCAATTTTGTAAGGACAGATAGGGGGACCCAAAAACATTAATTTCCAATAAAAGAAAAAGGAGCTGAGAAGAATTCATGATATTGATTGGCACGCCAGAAACTCTTGATATTAATTCTGAACAAATCGTTTGTATCAAATCAGTGTATTAGGACTGCTTTCTTTTAGTTTGTACTAGTAAGTCAACTAACCTTAATTATATCTCTATTTTCTGATCTATTCAACGATTCTTCACATGAACACAGGCATTCAGGCAAGTGATATTTTTACCAATATATGACTGATAAAACTGCTAAATTAAGTACCAATATATGCATCATTAACATGCATGCACGAGTGCACGACCACATGATGAAAAATTCAACCCAAAGTTCAAATCGCAGTTCGTAATTGACATATCCAGGACAAATAAACATCTAAAAACAACATAGTTCACTCAAAATGCATAGCAAGAAACTGCATAAAAACTACAAAGAGTTGGCTCAAACAAGAGACCACATAGATGCTAGAAATTGGAGAATCCCATCTTGCACAAAACAAGTTTTGCTGCGTAAGGAGAGGCAGCTGCAGGAGAGCGTGCTTTTCAATTGAAGGCATCCTTTGTTTCCTGCAGTTATCATGAACACACTTGCTGTCAGGAATTCTAATAAATCCACACGGCAAACCTCTTTTATTTGTCTTTGCGTTTGAAGTTTAGAGCCGTACCTGTGCCCTACGCAGGTGGAAACTCACACGCTGTATGCATCTCCGGACAAGGGAGAACAGATGATTCTTGACAAGGAAAAAGCTTTGTGGCACCTGCAGAATACGATAGATGTTAGTCAGTCCTGCTCCACAGTTACCCCATGTGTGCACGCCCCACCGTGAGAGAGAAAGAGGGAGAGAGAGATCATACATAGAAAGTACCACATACTCTGAGAGTATCAGCATATGGTAAAGGAACTGTTCATCCTCCTCGAACAGCCGAATGTTCTTCAACTTCAACAAAATGTCAATAGCAGGAACATCAAAGTCCAGCAAAAATCCTGTCCTCACGAGTTCAGCAAGTGCTGGAACCTGATCTGTATTCTCAAATAATAGTCCTTTAGAGATCTCCTCAGCAAAGCATGCTGCACGCTCCAGCTTGATTGCATTGATCACTGATCCTGATGCTTCCGTCTTTGTCACAAATAGACTCGAGTTCTCCCTCTCCCAACAGAAAAAACGTGCAGATGTAACAACCATGCTTCTTCCTGAAGAAAGTCCAACCTGATAGCTCACAGTAAGAGGCATGCTTGTCTCATAGACAACTACATTGGTGAGACCTGAGACCATTTCATGCCTCTTTTTAGCAGAAATGTCGAGGATTGGGTCGGCAAGGAAAGCTAGGACAATTCTGAGCAAGCCAGGCTTAATCATGGTACCTTTATGAACAATGGTTACATGCTCAATTTTCATGTGCTCAGATTCATCCCTTGCAACAGCTTTCGAAATCTTCTGAACACCAATGCCACTGTAGATGTCATTTAATTTTGCAGGAGACAAGCATGGCAGACTAGCTGAAGGATACCAAACGAACAAAGGTTGCTGAGCCTGCTTCTTGAACAGATCCTCCAGTATTAGATCATCGGGAATGAAGACATCTTGTTTCTCAAGTAGCAAGATCTGATCCCCAGAACAAACAGGAACCTTCGTGATACACCCAGCGATAAACTTTTCAATATCAGTTCTCCAGTTCTTGCCAAAGAATTCCCAGAAAGCAGCACAATCTTTTTGTGCCAGTGCAGAGTTGGAGTCCTGCCACATACTCCAGAGTTTGCAATAATCACTGACTGTTGGATGACGCTTCACACCAAAAGTCGTGTTAAAGTACCGAAGCAATTTCCTATTGTACCATTTTTCTAGAACATGAAGCTGAGAGCCAAAAAGGCTATTCGTATCATAAAGAACACAACTGTCTGGGTTGACCCATTGTCCTTCATCAGCTTCGTGCGGTATCCAAATCCAGTCATCACTGGTGTACCAAGGCTTCCAACAAAATGTTTCCAAATACGAGTATATCCTAGAAATCTTGTCACCATTAGAAAGACCTCGTAGATGATGTGCCATCAGTGCACAACCAGCTCTAGCATTCACAATAACTCCTATGGCCTGCAGCTCACTCTCATATGAAACTAGTTCGTGGCCATAAAATATTTCATCTATGAAAGGGCCATCATCCCTGTGAACATGAGAAGAGCACTCTGTCTCAAACAGGATACACTCATTTGGGTGCTTGTACCCTGCAGTTGTCTTTACCCACTTCACGTTAATTGCGTTCATAAAACTTTCAGGAAGAGCGCTCCCGTTTTTCCTCCAACTCCTGATGCACGTTAGCAATGAGATAACAGCTTCAGGAGTCACATCTGAAGCATCATGTGGAATATTGAGTCCTGAGATGACAAATGCTGCACCTTGCTCCAATCCAACTTTGGAACCAAAGGCTCTCAGTTCATTCTGATAACAGTAGATCGCCTCACCAAGGCCATACTTTGTATCATTATCATCAACAAAAGGAAGACTAGAAACTGCAGCAACAGGCTCCCATGCTGAACTGAAAATAATTGTTTCTTTAGGAGACCTGAAACCAACTGACGTATGTAGCCATCTGTCACGGTGCATGAAGTTGGCAAGATCAACTGGTAACTTTCCATGCTTGGCGACTAGGTTTCTACAGCATTCTAGCAGTGCAAGTGCTCTCTCTTGTGTAAGAGAAGAAGTGCGTACAAGTCTCTTCATATCGCGCACCATTATTTTACTTACATCCTTCAAGCCAGCAATTAAACCAGTCTTACTTAACTCTTGCTTGTACAGCCTGATTTCATCCCCATAAAATTCCAGATCAAGCTGTGGTACCTCATCGACAACATTCAAAAGACATTCCCAATCGTCATCAATAAGGAATGCTTCATGAGGAGCTCTGAAGCCAATATCAGTTTTCAACCATGTGAGACCTTTCAGCCTTTCCACAAAATCTCGAGATGCCTCAGCATAACGAATACACTTGAGCATTAGTATTGTGGCACCAGGGGTGATTGTATCTGTAGAGAACCTAAAATTGTCAACTACTAGCTGGTAATTTTGCTTGAAGTGAACAACAACACCAAATAGCTCAAGCTCTGACCGGAAATCAGCTATTTCAACCCCATAGAAGACAGTGTCAATAAAAGGCAAGATACTGATGATAGAAGCATCCTGCCATTCTGAACTAAATAGGATAGAATTTACTGGCGATCTGCTATCAAGGCAAGTCTTAAGCCAGCAGCCATTTCTCATTGTTTAATCAGATGTATTGGAGTTTTGTTCCTCTCTTTAAGAAATCTGATAGATTGAAGCAGAGCAAATATATTGTCTCGAGAGAAAGTTTTAGTTGATATTGACATGAGATGATTGCATATATGTACAGCTGCATCTGTAAACTCAAATTGCACTCCAATAACTCTCAACTCTTCTTTGTAAGCACTTATTTTATTTCCATAAAATTCTTGATCTATCATTGGTACATCAGTTAAAACTGATTGGATATGTGGAAACTTTTCCCATTCTGCACTCAACAAAAAAGATCCTGAAGGTGAACTGTAACCCAAGGATGTCTTTAACCACTTTCCATTGCTGACAAAGCTCAAGAAATTCTGAGGTAGAGGCATGCATCTCAACATTAGATTCCTGATGCATTGTAGAAGTAAAATAGCATTCTCCATAGTCAAAGGTTGGATGGGTATGTCCACAGATGCATATGAAAATTCGAATTGCATTCCAATAGATCTCAGCTCCTCCTCGTAAGAACTTATTTTGTTCTCATAAAACTCATGGTCAACCAACGGCACATCAGCTAGCTCAGATATAATCAATCGCAAATTTCCCCATTCGGCACTCAACAAAAACGATCGAGATGGTGCATTGTAACCAACTGATGTCTTCAGCCAATTTCCATTCCTGATATGGCTCAGCATGTTGTTGGGTAGCTGGATGCTCCTCGTTCTTAGATCCCTAATCCATTGTAGAAGTAAAATAGCATCCTCCATGCTCAGAGGCTGGTTACCAATTTGTACAGATGCATTTGCAAACTCAAATTGCACTCCGATTATTCTCAACTCTTCCTTGTATACTCTTATTCTATTTCCATAGAACTCTTCATCAATTATAGGTACATCAGCAAACACAAATCTTATCTGCTGCTTACTTCCCATTCTGCACTTGGCAGAAAAGTTCTTGATGGTGAGTTGTAACCAACAGATGTCTTTAGCCACTTCCCGCTCCTGATACAGTTTATGAAATTTTTAGGTAGGACACTGCTCGACCTTAGGTTCCTAATCCAACGCAGAAGCAAAAGTGCATTTTCCATTGCCAGAGGAGACGAGACTCTGGCGAACCTGGAATTAGGAGGATGTATAAATGGTATATCAGCTGCTTGTGCATAGGTTCTCAGGAATGTTATGAGTTGACCTTCTGATGTATAATTTCCGGCATATCTTCCAGAAGAGCTATAATCTGCTGATAGATCAACATAATTTTGAGATCTCCAAGGATTAGGACCAATCAGTGTAACCCACTTGCTTCCATCAGCAGGAACAAGCAAAGCATTTCTCTGTTTTATTACCTGTCCGGAGTTATCAACTACAGCCATTTCATGGCACAAATTGACAATGGCCCTCTCAATTATATACTTCTTTGCATGTGAATGATAAAGGAAATGGCAGAACACAAGAGCTAACCTACTGTCGTTAAGTGCCTTGGCAGTAATTGATGCATACTCATGTGGAGTCAGAATCTCCATGTTGACAATGCTTTTAAGCCACCCCATTATCTCTACTCCCCCAGAAAACGCATCCAGAGACCTCTGCGTGTCGAAGGGCAAAAAGAACAGACAAGATGCTGCTGAGAGTTCATTGTTCCAAGAAATAAGCCAAGACAACTCATTCAAATTAGATGCTGTGCATATCCTTAATGACCTTTCTGCTCCTCGCACACTAGAATACGACAGATGACCATTACTACTCACATACTTTATGAGAGGTATACACATCATTTTTGTTCCAAAGAACTTTGTCCAATTTCCAGCAACAAAATATAAGATCTGCAGGTACACTTCTTCTGAAGCCTCTTTCACAAGATTTAAACCATCAATACACTTACTGTACCAATCTTTGTTGACATATCCAATACCTAGAAATCCTAGTACATCATCATATTCTTGGTTATCAAGATAGGTGCTCAGGACAAAAGTGCCATATGAAGACAGATTCTGCATATTAATTCCTTGCTTCTGGGCAATATTCAAAATTCTCCAGAATGCAGTATCCAACCGAGAGACTTCAGTGGGATTGCAGAAGAACTTCCCTGTAATGCACGATTCACAGGGCATGATATCCTCAGCTTTAACTTTGGTTTTTATGGACTGCCTGATAGCATCAAAAAGTGATATGGAAGAGGCCTGAATTGGCAGAAACCTGAAAATGGGTGGGAGTGCAAATAGCGGGGCATCACTTGATGATTTCAAGATAGTTCCAAAAGCATTGACAAAAGCAGAAGGTACACAATCAAGTATGCCACGATTCCATTGGCTGTCAAATAAAATAGACTCTCGGGATGAAGCCAGAACAAAATCTGATTGAATAATGAATGGAAAATTCGTCACCATTTCTGTTGGAAGGAATGCATACACGCCAGGTGACTGTGCTCCCTTGCTCAGTCGCTGTCCCTGAGGAAATGCCAAGGTAACTACCCATTCATCGACTTCCACCCTTTTCTGAATTTTGCACTCTGGTCTGACTGCAAATTTCTGTTTCCACATATAATAGGTGCACTCTTCATTTTGTCCCTTGCTATTTTCCTGCATAGCAAGATGAAGCGTGTAAGACTGCGTCTATGTCCTTCCGCATCCTGTAGTCCACTTCACTGGAGATAGAAATCTGGCTAATCTTACTGGCCTTAGGATCATCGTTCATTTCCCTGACTGAGAGCTGCCTAATCTTTGAAAGAAACAGAAGAATTTCAGGATGAGTGCTAGAAAGTTCTTTCTTCACAGCAAGTATCTTATCAGTCTTCAGTGGTAAGATAATAATTGTTGTAGGAAGGGTCCTAGAATGGCCATATAATGTTGTTATGTCATCAATACTGGGCTTCCCATCAACCCATTCAGGGACAATGTATCCTATGTCACAATCTGCTGAAGGTTTTTCATTGAATTTTATCTGATATCCATTGCTGAATATGTGAGGCTGACTAGAAACCAGAAATACACTTTTGAACCCAATACCTGAATGGAAAGTAGATTACAATCAGCTTAGAAGAACTAGAAATGCTACATAAAGGAAATAAAAAGTCACTATATGCTAGGCCTTAGCTTTCCTAAGAAGAATAACACCTAAAAATGCAACTAAATATTCCACATAAATACAGAATCACCAATTATTGTCGCCAAGGCAAAATAACTGTAGAAGATGCCAGTATGCTACTTAGAGTAGAACTAACTTATAAAAAATTCACAGGACAAACCTTTTAATAGGTGTAAATGTCAACCCCATCCATCCAAAAAGTTTTTCAAATCTAATAACAGTAAAGAAAATGTAACAGGCATGTTCATTTCTCCTATCATTGAAGAGCTTGCATACTTGCTGTGTAAGCCCAATAAAACAAGACAATAGGCAATTTTACTCGAAACAAAAAGTTAATCTCACGACCCAGAAGTACCTTTTTCACCAATGTAGCCAAGATGTCTGTTTCCTTTCTTAGTTGACCTGCCAATCCTACAAATGGATTCAATGTTTGCTGCAGAAAACCCCCTTTCATTATTGAATAGAAGAAGTGTCGATTCAGCTCCTGTAGCAGTGATGTCCTTTTTCGTCATTACAAACTCCAGTTCTGGTGATACATCTAATGGATACTCATTGTCCTCCGCATTCTACAAATTTCAAGAGATTAGGTCAAGCATGAAGTTTTCTCATTATGTAACAGCATCTATGAATAAGACTAAAGCAATGAAAATTAATGGAGGATTACTTAGCTAAATGAAATTGGGTTGGAAGTCACAAATGTTATTTCTGCGATTGCAATGATACAGTTAAACACTGGAAGAAAGAAGGAAGATTGCAATGCTACTATATCAACTCCACCTAGATCTATTAACCATTTTCCTTGGGCATTGGTTAATGGGATTGGGAAGAAAGAAGGAAGATTATTTTTTGTGAGGCTGCTGCCCTTTTGTGAGCTTGGTGACATGGAATGATCTAATCTTTGAGAAAAAAAAATGGATCACTAATTTCATGCAAGCTACTTTCAGAGGGGCTTAATGTCTGCAATTCTAGGCACTGTGGCAGTTCGCTTGACGAGGTGGGTGCTAGAAATTGTTGCTTTAGATATTTTCGCTGAGAATGGATAGAGAAGCAATAGGAGACTTTGCTTTTGATTATTTTGGTTCATTTTGTGTGCTCTCTTCTCTTTATTTGAAATTAGCTTTTCAGCTGAGATGCTTTAATAGTTATGCCATGTGCACCTACAGAGGCAGGATTAATTTCCTTTTTTTAAAAAAAAATATATACTCTATAATTAAACTTCTAATAACACATCAAGAAATATAATGTTTGCACGTACTGCTTTAACTAATGCCGCTTAATGTTTGCACAAACAATCAAGGAGTTAGCTACTTGGTTGACATTTACTCTCATTTCAGTCTGTAGCAATGATAATGTGATAATCTCTGACAAACAGACCAAAAATGATAGCAAAAGAAAGGTCCTATAGTTAGACAACAAAAGTTCATCCTTATCACTCTTCCATTAATCCAACAAAGACAGACCAGCCATGCAGCCGATTAAGGGACAAACATCTGTAAAACAGAGCAACACACCAGTTTGTGTGCTCCGCTTGGAGGATCAAGTTGTCCATGATCCATCCTATCCAAAAAAAGGCTCAGCTGGAACTCAACCTGTACCGACTCAATTACCATATCTCCTATAATTTCTGTTCTTATCTCCAACTGATGGCAGAAACAACTGGTAATCTTTCTGTTGTATTGCAATTTTGCACATACAGAAGTTCTCAAAATATTCAGGTATGTGCAACTTCCAAAAATAGTACAAGCTAATGACCGAAGTCCATATAATGTAAAGAAAGACAACGGCATTTTCAATATAACATGTTGATGATTCTATTTTTAGACATATTTTACATGCTACAAATATACTTTTTCTACATTTTTTTTCTAAACTGGCCAGATTGAGAATTCTGAAAGTGGTGTTGCTGCACCCTGCAGGTTTAGCGAGTAATAGGCCGCCAGTGTTGAGCGAGTAAAAGGGTAGCACGATGACAGCATAGAGATTACATGATCGGCTGTTTTCCTAACGCATTTTAATCACAATCATAGTATGCGTCCGAACATATATGTAGGTGGTGTGCAAGTGCAACGCACGGTAGATACAGATGTTAGGCGTGCAGGCCGGTATACCTGGATGAGCTCCATGAGGAAATGGACATCCTTGGAGTAGAGCTCCTCGGAAAGGTATGTAACCGCTTGGTGGATGTCCTCCGCCAGCGGGTTCCTCTCCTCCCGCCCGATGAAGAACCGCTCCCGCCGGATCCGCTCCACGTGCGCCCTCGCCTCCGCCATTGCCGCCGCCGAGGTCGAGCCCATTGTTCTGTGCTAGTAACTGCTAAGCTGCAAGACTACGCGAACATGTCTACCAGTGGGCACGTACTGAGGCGGGGATTTTTTTTTTCCCCCTAACCGCTCGCTCTGTTAAGTTGCGGGAGATGAATGGCATCGTGGGCGGCGTACGTGCGCTTGGGGCCTTGTAATAATCAATGGTGTTGAATGCTAATGCGGCGGCGGGTGGCCTGGCCGGGAAGGCGATGGGTCTCGCGCCTCTCGAACCGTCGCACTCGCTGCGCCCCTTGGTTCCTCTTCGGCTTCCAAACTCTACGAGAGCACTACAACAATAGTGGAAACCATACCACACATGTTTTCAATGTGTATTGTGTCTTGCGGCCTCACAGCACACTACTACACAAACCGGCATCACAGCCGGTTCGGAACCCCCATCACAGCCGGTTTTGGGGGGCGGCTGAGATAAAGCGGCTGTGATAGTCCCCACTATCACAGCCGGTTTTCAAAAACCGGCTGTGATGGGGGACTATCACAGCCGGTTTTTGTCTAGAACCGGCTGTGATAGTGGGGTGATCACAGCCGGTTTTTTTCTAGAACCGGCTGTGATGGGGGGATATCACAGCCGGTTCTAGGCTATGGCCGGCTGTGATAGGCCCCCTATCACAGCCGGCCATAGCCTAGAACCGGCTGTGATCTTTTTTTTTTCATTTTTCATATAGCAAATATATTTCGCATATATATCAAATATTTCATAAATATCAATCACATATTCAGAACCCACATATAAAGCACGATGCATCCAAATATAACATTTCAACGAAACCATCTAGACGTTATTACATTAAGTTCATACACATCAAGTTCAATACATGCATATCAAGTTCCGCTACGCTACGAGTGCATGTCAAATATATTACAAGTTCCATCTAGTCTCACGGCTTCATAATGTTGTATTCTCCATCTTCGGCTATAACATGTTCGAGAATGAACCCGGCAAGCTGTTCTGAAAGTGCAATTATCTCGGTCGCAATCATCGCGAACGCACCAACCTCGGCTTCCTGCAACATGAGTGAGAGCGAAGCAAGCACATGAGTAGTGAAGTAAGAACATAAGTTAGTGAATCAAAATTGCATTAACATATATGGCTAAAACTATTGAGAAAGTAAAAGACGATAGGAACCCTAGTTAGGTTCACATAAAGCGGTAAACCCCCACAAACCTGTCTCTCTAGAGCGCTAAAGTCGTCACCAGTGTAGCAGTGGATGTAGTGCATGACATAGTACCCGCAGTGATTGTTTCCCATCGGCTGCTTTTTAATCCACTTTGTAGATGATACAGTGAATTTATCTGTGACGAAGGGTCTATGCAACCCTTTGTTTTCCTTTTTCTTGCAATACATTTTGAAAGCCCTACAGGACATTTTCGGAGTGAATGTGATCAGGCAGATGCAATCAATTTTGATCCAAAAGAGTGATTTGTCTATACTTACTTGTTTAGTACTTGAATGAGTGGATCGATCATATGAAGAGGCCTATCTTTTGAGTCATAAACCTTGATGGAACTTTGAAGAATGCAAATATCCAAGAGAACATAATGGCCGCTGTAAACCAAAGGGTGAAACATGATCATTTTTGCCGCGTAACTAACAACGGTTAGATAAAGGAGAGATGAAATGTAACTAGGAACACACTTACAGGAAGTTGTACGGTAGAAGTATGCTTTCCTTCATTTTAAGAAGGCAAAAAGCATTGTACAAATAATGCATGGTATCAACATTTGCAAAATTCTTCTCATTTACTGCAACAGGGTCCAAGAAGGCTATGTTTTTAATCCCACACTCTTTTAACAAGTGGGACTCCATCCTAAAAAAGATCTAGTTGTAAAATGCATTGTGTTGAGCAAAAGAAGTGAACAGAATGTACATCAGAAGAGAATACTTACAAGCACCACAGGAAGAGGATGTTGACGTCGAGAGCATCTTGCTGGTACAACTCAAATAGAGACTTGTATTCGAGGTACCTGTCGTGACGAGGACTGCCTTCAATTATTTGGCCAAAGAATTCCTTTGGGTACCTCACTCCAAAGTAAATGCCGGATTGACGTTTGTACCAATCATGAAAATTCCTCATCTTCATCGGTAGGCCAGGCAATTCTTCTGGGCAAACTAGGTCTTTCCCGTGCTCAAACGTCCAAGCTAATTTTGTTGGAGCAGTGACAAGGTAACCATCTTCCTTCGCTATATTGTCCAAGTCTTCCTCAGTCATGCCACCTTCCATGCAAAATTGAGCTTTAATTGATTTCTCCTGATCAAGGTTATCTTGGTGCTTCAGCTTGCTAAATTCCAACATTGACTTCTTAGCAGTGATTCGCTCAAAGTCTGTCTTTGGCGATTTGTTATTCCCCGTTTGCTTAACCAAGCACAACTTGTGAAAGTGCTCAACCGCCTGTCTGCCTACCGTCGGCTCGTCCTTATCAGGGAGGAAGGGTGTTATGCTTCCAGTCACCGCTTTTTTCTTCTCTTTTAGCGGAGGCGGGCTTGAGTTGCATGCTCGCCGCTTCTGCGATGATCTGGTCCTCACCGGACTTTCAGTGAATGCACTTAGCAAGGACCTCGTAGCCGGCCTGCGAGGAGGAGTTGGTTACCTTGGGGGGGTTTCTTTTCTTGGAGGTGGACTTGGTTCATTTCGAGGCGGACTCTGATCTATTTGAGGGCTAGGCTGACTTGGTACCCTCTCCGGTGGAAAAGTGTTCTCGTCTGACGACCCTTCCGAATCAGAATCAGTAAAGGATATGTAGCGCTTCCGCCACGCCACAAAGCATCCAAGGTTATCCTTGAGCTTAACCTTGTCATCCTGCCCTGCAATTTCCAACTCAACTACGCCGTATTTCTTCTTCACAAGTGTGTCAAGTGTCACTCTTGCAAAACCGGTCGGCAGTTCTCGACAATGCAAAACCTCTTTCTCTCGGGTAGGCTGAGCTAGACCTATGGCCACCTTGGTCTTGATAAACCCCGACATCACATATAACTTACAAGCCTTTGGTTCAGTGATCTCATCCACCGGGAATCTGTTATTGGGGTCTTCTACGGGGGGATGTGCATTACTCCCTGCAACTGCTTCGAGGCAGCACAACTGGGCTAGCGAGAATGTCGCAGCCATCTTGAGCTGCAACAAGAGGACGCTGGCTCTGGCTTTGCTCAAGCAACTCTCCACGAATCTCCTCGCGAATCGTCTCACGCAACTTTGCTTGAGAAGCATCCATTTCATCACGAACTTTCTGCATAAGATCTTCAACTACTGCTTCTCGCTGTGCTTTCGATCTTGATCGACTTCTGTACGAGTCAGAATATTCGGTGAAGCCAAGCTGCCACGGAACTAGCCCCATTCCTCGTACGCGGCCAGGATGCTCTTTGGTTCCCAAGGCTCGGCTCAGCACGTCATTCTCCCTATCTGGAACAAAAGCACCTGAGGAAACCTCCTCACGTACTTCTTGGATCCGTTTCACCAGATGTTTGGCACGTTCATCTTTGCTCACAAGCTTTCCATCAGGACCGTGACTACTCCCATGGGAGAGAGCAAATATCAAAGAACGCATCTCCCATCCTACAGTCTCGGGCACGACACCATTCTTTTCCATCTCTTGAAACTCTGCGTCCCATTGCGGTAACTTGCGCACGATCCCACGAGTTACCAAGTTATGAGGGAGGGGGTTACTCAGTGCATTTTCAGTGTTCCGCTGACTCATTTCTTTGGCCTTAGTGCTACTCTTGTATGCAAGAAAGTCAGCCCAGTAAGCTCTTTGACTTGGGTATTGATCCCAGTCTGGCTCGGTTCCCGCCTTGACATGCTTATATAGTATACACCTAAATTGCTTAAATCTCTCACCCATTGTCTTCAAGACCATTTTCTTCGCTATTTCCCACGCCGAGTCACTTGGGAAGATAAAGCTCTCCAACAACTTCTCCCAACATAACTCCTTGATCTGGTCCGGCACTGTGAGGTTCGGATCCTCCTTTCCGTTCCAGCTCTGATATTTTATCGGAACATTATCCCTCACTATATTTCCGATGGCCGTTTTGTAAGGCCCCTGGACCGTAGTAGGATCTACTGGCTCTCCGGATGCATCGACCGCGTTTATTACAGTTCGCCCTTGAGGCATCTTGCTTCGGCCTCGCTAGCCCTTAGGTTTTTCTGATGTTTCGGTCACCTCTGACCTGTTTCCAACATGCTCCTACGTGCAGAGATCAAAACTAATGAGATCAATTAGTCACCAAACTAATTTCCGCCAAGGTGTGTGCAAACGAACTACCTCCTCAGCACCAAAGTCTAGGTTGAGGTACGCGGAAGGGCTTCCTTCGTGGTTAGCACCATCATCTCCGCCATCCTGGTGAGCACCAGCATTCTCCGCTTCATTCGCGTCTTGTTTCCCAAAACGGGCTCTCAACCGTGTGAAATGACGCATTTTCCTTACATAAAGTGAATAAAAACTAAGATTCTTATTTATAAACTATCCCCTACATGCTAGGTATATATTAATGGCTTTCCTATGAACCGTTTCAAGATTTGTAGCAAAACCCAAAAAAATTGAACAAGTGTAGCCTCTTCAATTTAACCTAAGTCCTTAACAAGTTCCAAAATATCCCATCGAGCATATGTTTAGCCAATTCATTCTCTTGCATACTATGCTAGAGAAGGTCATAAGAAAGCAGTGTTTTATAAATAGAATCCATATATGAAGGATGACTCGAATCATAACAAGACGAAACAGCTAAAAGTTCAGCATATAACCCAAATCTTGCCTAACGGGGAGGCTTGTTAGATAGCCCAGATAGCTTTTAAAATCTAGTTTGAACTTGAAAAAATAATTAATAAATGTAAATTGAACCCTTTCTCCAGACAAGCCTTAAATAATCACATATACTTGAATCAATGCAACTTGATACAGTGAGTTAATGACCAATTTAAGTGCTGATTGACTGAAAGTCAACACTTTAGCAGCCCTATAACTCTAAATTGCTTAGACCACTTGAACCCTTTATAGTACCCAGGGCCTATTTGGATACCCCTGACTAAAGTTTAGTTCCTAGTCATATGGGATATTTGGACACTAATTTAAATTATTAAACAGCATATAACCCAAATCTTGCCAACAGTGTTTAGTTCCTGCACACAGCACACCTGCAATAATGCCAAGCATAATACCCTTGCTTGCTACTGCATAATTCGATCAAAATCACTACACTAAAATGCTACTCAGAATTTGTTGATTACAATAATGAAGACTCACTTTCATAAAAGAACATGTTAACCAAATGCAGAGCAGGAAGTTAACGATTCACGCCAATCTAACTTGATAATGTGCAACACTGTGACCAATTCTAATCAACTGAAAAGAAGAAGATAAGTTATCGTGCTTACGAGTCTGGCTCAAGTAGAAGGGGAGCGTCGAAGGGGGGCGGCGGCGAGGGGGGCGGCGTCGAGGGGGGCGGCGGCGCAGGGGCGGCGGCGTCGAGGGGGGCGGCGGCGTCGAGGGGGGCGGCGGCGAGGTGAGCGTCGAGGGGGCCGGCGACGTCGAGGGGGGCGGCGGCGAGGGGGGCGTCGAGGGGGCCGGCGGCGTCGAGGGGGGGCGGCGGCGAGGGGGGCGTCGAGGGGGCCGGCGGCGTCGAGGGGGGCGGCGTCGAGGGGGGCGGGCGGCGAGGGGGCCGGCGGCGTCGAGGGGGGCGGCGGCGAGAGGGCCGGCGGCGTAGAGGGGGGCGGCGGCGAGGGGGGCGTCGAGGGGGCCGGCGGCGTCGAGGGGGCGGCGGCGTCGAGGGGGGCCGGCGGCGTCGAGGGGGCAGCGAGGGGAGCGTCCAGGGGGGCGGTGGCATCGAGGGGCAGCGTGGACGGCGGCGAGCGGCGACGGCGAGCAGAGCGCGACGGCGAGCAGAGCGCGACTGAAAATTTGGAACGGCGGGCGCGCGCGCGGGCCTATATGTTTAGGCATCACAACCGGTTTTAAAGAAAAACCGGTTGTGATGGAGGCATCACAACCGGTTTTTCTTTTAAAACCGGTTGTGATGCTCAACATCACAACCGGTTTTGTTTAAAAACCGGTTGTGATGGTGGCATCACAACCGGTTTTAAACAAAAACCGTTTGTGATATATTTTTCCATTTTAACAGCCGAAAAATCATTTAATTCATAGAAAATAGAATAAGTCTCGAAAAAATTTGAGACTCTTGCACTAGGCTAAACTTAGTGTATATCACATATTAAAAATATGTATACTGTATGAACAATTTCAAAAATGTTTGAGTGTGTGCGAAATACACATTGGAATAACGAGACACGTCTATTGCTTTAGTAACGGTCGCTAGTTTTGATGTAGTGCAAAAATTTGAATCTCTAATTTCAAATCTTACATCATACACTTTATTCAAATCTTACATCATACACAATTCAAGTCTTACACAATCACGCACATTATTAAATTATTACAAAACCATAACACAATATCACAACCGGTTTTCTTACAATATCACACTGATAGCACAACACGCATTACTAAGTCCTTACAACACCATAATACAGTAGTCTATCTACCCCTGCACGCCACAAACCCTCATGAGATAGGTAGAATAGTTTACATCAATAATGTTTATATTAAGATAACGATCCACATAATCTAGTGCATATATTAATGCACTATCCTTTGCCTTATAATTCGCATCCAATGTCTCACCATATATTGTCATCGAAGGGACTTCTGGTGAAGTCAAGGTTACAAATGCTTGAAAACCACCATTTACTCGATAAGAATGTGGCGGTATGAATGAGTAGCCCAACTGTGGTAGGATGTGATGCAACACTTCTCTCAGACCATTCTCTGTGTGCAGGAATCCATTATACAAGTCATCCTATACGTTAAACATATAAAATTAAGAGTTAAATTTGACATTTAGTAAAAAATTAAGGAAAAAATAACATATGCATCAGAGTTAACTTACGTATTCCGATTCATAAGCAGGGGAAATCCTTTTAGGCATCTGTGTCACGTCTGTCTCATTCATCTCTAGTGCTTTGAGCTTGAAGAAACTGTAGTCCGGAAAGTAATGTCTTGTATGACTTTCCACTTGTACCAGGGCTTTTCTCACAGCATCACGTGCGGCAACAAATTCTTGATGGTAGGGTCCAGAATGCACGTGGAAAATAACATTTTCACTAGGATTTGGGTCGTGCAAAGCACTGGCTTGGATTGAAAGAGAAACAGTATATCTCCCACGATTTATACCACTTCTCTCTCTTATCACCATAGGACAAGAGCCACTTATGTTAGTTACTACAGTTTTGAACCATTCAAGTGCATTAATCGCCTGATTTCAAAATTAGTTAAGAATCAATACGATAACATAATAATCATATAATTTAATCATAAAAAATTACATTATACCAGTCTTACCAAATCCCTACGGATTTCAGGCACAATCGGAATGAACCCTTCAAATACCGGTCCTGGAGGGTTTGGTGGTGGTGCAGTGAGACCTCCCGAAAACATAGCTGGGTGCGGCGGATACAGTCTACCATGACTTGATTTTGCACGCTCTCTCGGCATTATATATTTTCCTATTTAACGGAAGAAAACATTTAGCTATAGTTCTATATATGATATATAGCAACTTAAATACCTGAGCTTTGCACTCGTATCGAAAGAAAACTACGTACAACAATACAAATGAAAAAAATGCAAGAGAGAAGATGTATATATATACCTAAGCTTTGTTTGTCGACCGGGTGACGGTGGTGCTCGCGAGCAGGCAGCAGAGAGCGATCGAGAGAGCTAGCAGAGCAAACGAGTGAGAGAGCGAGCCAAAGAGCTAGCAGAGCGAGAGAGCGAGAGAATGAGCTCGGGCGTGAGCTTGCGAGCAGACACAAGCAATAAGTACTGGGCGGTTTTGCCTCGGGCTATGTGCCACATCACAGCCGGTTTTTAATAAAAACCGGTTGTGATGAATATTAGAAATATTTTATAATATTTTGCACACAATAAAATTAAAACAAAAAGCATGGAAAATTAGTGCAATTAACTCTAAATACTTAAACAATAGTAGTGCAATTATCTCTAAATATATAAATAAAGTATAAGTAGTGCAATTAACTCTTAAATACCAAAATAAGGTAAAAGTACTGCAATTAACTCTAATTATTACATAACTATGCATTATTCAACTAACGATGACGGCCTCGTCATGATCACGTCGGACGTAAGCTGGCTCATCATCTTTCTCTTCAAACACAGGTAGGTCGACATCAGGCCCGAGAGGAGGCATGTCGTTGAAGTCGTTCCCTTCTTCCTCGGTTGTGTCTTCAACACCGACGATCTTCCTTTTTCCTTGAAGAACAACGTGTTTTCCATCATTAGCGAGGTCCTTTGCATAGAAGACTTGCACTAAATCTTTCGCCCAAACGAATGGTTCGTCTCTGTAGCCTGTCTTCTTAAGATCGACGACAGTCATACCATACTTGTCCTCGAAGACTGCCACTTGATTCACCCACTTGCACCGGAAAAGAGGTATCTTTAAGTTGGGCCCGTAATCTAGCTCCCAGATCTCTTCAATGGTCCCGTAGTATGTCTGCAAGTGTTGATTGTTGTCATAAGCATCGATACGAACACCACTGTTCTGGTTGACACTTTTTTCATCTTGCTTTGTTGTGTAGAATGAGTACGCATTTATGTCATATCCTTGAAATTTTGTCAACGTACTTGATGGTCCCATAACCAACAAATCTAGCTCACGAGAACCAGTTGTACCAACAGTTAATTTCAATCTTAACCAGTCACCAAAGCATTCTCTATGTTTTTTCATGATCCACTTTTGTTGTTTGGCTCTGTTCTGGTTCTGTAGCTCTCGCATATGCATTTCAATATATGGCGAAACTACAGATGCTTGCTGTAGAACAGTGTAATGTGCTTGCGTGAAAGCATCAAGGTCATCGATCCTGCTCGAATGACGGCCGATCGTCCCCCTCCCAACCAGCCTTCCCTCGTGGCGTGATAAAGGCACACCGACTCTTGGCAGATCCAAATAGTATGTGCAGAACTCAATTGCCTCCTCAGTCTCCCAACCATTTGCCATGCTAGCCTCCAGTCTGAATCTGTTTCTAACATACTTCCTAAGCACACTGTTTAACCTCTCGAAAGGAAACATGTTATGCAGGAACATTGGACCAATTGATTTTATCTGAGCAACAAGGTGAATAAGCAGATGCTCTGACATGTCAAAAAATGTCGGTGGAAAATGCATCTCGAGCCTGTTTATAGTATGGATCAGGTCTTCTTGAAGCTTGTCTAGCGTTGTTGGATCTATGACTTTGTGTGATATAGCATTGAAGAAAGAGCACAACTTTATGAGGGGATCCCTCACCTTCGGTGGCAGCACACACCTTAACGCAACAGGGAGAAGTTGTGTCATGATAACGTGGCAGTCGTGGGCCTTCATGCAACTCATGTTGAATTTTGACTCCTGTATGTTGACCAGCCTCCTGATGTTGGCCGAGTATCCGGTGGGCACTTTCAACTCATGAAAGAATTTATAGATCTTCTTTTTCTCGTCTTTAGTCACTGTCCATGAAGCAACTGGAAGCTTCTTTTTCCCATCAGGCTGTATGATAGGATGTAGTTCAGGCCTGACACCCCATTCTTGTAGGTCTTGACGGACTTCCTGTGAGTCCTTTCCCTTTTTTTTCATGGCCATTAATGTTCCAAGGGTGCTCTCAGTCACATTTTTAGTTAGATGCATGCCATCGAGTGCGTGGCGAATAGTAAGGAATTCCCAATATTGAAGTCTAAAGAATATAGACTTCTTTTTCCATAAAGCGCCTGCTGGTGCGGGTACACTTCCTTTTCCCTTTCCAAATACCACATCAAGTTTCCTGACTATTTTAAAGATCTCGTGTCCATCGCGATAACTCGGAGCCGAGCGCTCCTCGGTTGTCCCATCAAATGATTTCTTGTTCCGCCGATATGGGTGATCTCTGCGAAGGAACCTACGATGGCCCATGTAGACCATCTTCTTGCTATTATTTAACCATCTAGCGTCGGTCTCGTCGACGCAAACCACACAACCATTATAGCCCTTTGTAGCCTGGCCAGATACAGTACCAAGGCCGGGGAGGTCCGTGATTGTTACGAATAACAATGCTTTCAACTTGAAGTGTTCTCTCTTGTACTCATCCCAAACATTGACACCATGATCCCACAAAGTCACAAGATCATCCACCAGTGGCTCCAGGTACACATCGATTTCATTTAATGGCTGCTTTGGCCCTTCGATCAGCAAAGGCATCATAATATACGTCCGCTTCATACAAAGCCAAGGCGGAAGGTTGTATATGCAAAGAGTGACAGGCCAGGTGCTATGTTTGCTGCTAACCATGTTGAAAGGATTCATACCATCAGTACTCAATCCGAACCTTACGTTCCTTATTTCACTGGCAAATTTCTTCTTGAAATGATAATTGATAGCCCTCCACTGTGAACCGTCAGCCGGATGTCTAAGCTTTCCATCATTCAGACGCTCTTCTTCATGCCAACGCATAAGCTTTGCTGTCTTTGGGTTTGCAAATAAACGCTTCAATCGAGGAATCACGGGAAAGTACCAGACGACTTTGGCGGGTGGTCTTTTATTTCGATCACATGTCATATGTATAGCTGATACAGACTTGTACCTAGAAGCTTCACACACTGGGCATGCATCTAATTCTTTATAGTCACCACGATATAAGATGCAATCATTTGGGCATGCATGTATTTTTTGTACTTCTAGCCCAATCGGACATATCATTTGCTTTGCCTGGTATGTGTTCTTCGGCAATCCATTAGGGCTGGGAAGCATCTTCTCCAGAATATTCAGCAAATTGTTAAAGCCCGTGTCTGACACACCATTTGTTGCCTTCATCTCCAGTAGCAAGAGGTCAGTTTCAAGTTTCGACATGCTACAACCACTGTACAACGGAGTCTTTGCATCCTTTCTCATCTGCTCGAGCTTTTTCAGATTCTTTGCATCCAAGCATTCTGGCTCCGCATCACGTATCATCTGGTCAAGACCATCAACCACATCATCCGCAGCTAATGTCTCGGCGAAGGTTTCACCGATGTTTTCCATATATGTTTGTTCGACCGATTCTGGCTCATTTTCAAGTTCCACTGCCTGTGTGGCCTGATGGTGTACTGTTTCCCTAATCTTCTCTCGGGTAGTTTACTGCGTGGTTTCATTCTCACCTTCCTCACCATGCTTATTCCAAATCTTGTAGTTTGACACGAACCCCCTAGACAACAAATGATACCGGATCTGCTCGACGTTACGAAACTGTTTCTGGTTTTTGCAGTCATAGCATGGACAATACACATATCCATCACTCATGTTGATGTAAGCCTTCGCAACCTTCACAAATGAATCAACGCCGTTGATATATATGACATCTCTTTTGGCCGCTGGCCTGTACATCCAGCCTCGATCGTTGTCCATCTAAAATTCATGCCAAATTTCAAAATCTAGTGGATGAAACATGCTCAAATTTGAAATGGTTGCTAGTTACCCACCTCAAATTAAGTTGATGGAGTGATTCTTCAAAGAAATCCCAATTTGTACATTGAAGGTTGGCAACAAATCCCCACTAAAATGGAACAAAAGCCCATCCATCAAATTCATGCCAAAATTCAAAATCTAGTGGATGAAACATGCTCAAATTTGAAATGGTTGCTAGTTACCCACCTCAAATTAAGTTGATGGAGTGATTCTTCAAAGAAATCCCACTTTCTACATTGAAATTTGACAAGAAATCCCCTCTAAAATGGAACAAGAGAGCCCCTACATCAAATTCATGCCAAATTTCAAAATCTAGTGGATGAAACATGCTCAAATTTGAAATGGTTGCTAGTTACCCACCTCAAATTAAGTTGATGGAGTGATTCTTCAAAGAAATCCCACTTTCTACATTGAAATTTGACAAGAAATCCCCTCTAAAATGGAACAAGAGAGCCCCTACATCAAATTCATGCCAAATTTCAAAATCTAGTGGATGAAACATGCTCAAATTTGAAATGGTTGCTAGTTACCCACCTCAAATTAAGTTGATGGAGTGATTCTTCCTTTCTACATTGAAATTTGACAAGAAATCCCCTCTAAAATGGAACAAGAGAGCCCCTACATTAAATTCATGCCAAATTTTAAAATCTAGTGGATGAAACATGCTCAAATTTGAAATGGTTTCTAGTTACCCACCTCAAATTAAGTTGATGGAGTGATTCTTCCTTTCTACATTGAAATTTGACAACAAATCCCCTCTAAAATGGAACGAAAGCCCCTCCATCAAATTCATGCCAAAATTCAAAATCTAGTGGATGAAACATGCTCAAAATTGAAATGGTTGCTAGTTACCCACCTCAAAATAAGTTGATGGAGTGATTCTTCAAACAAATCACACTTTTCCCATTGCAATTTGCCAATAAATGCTCTCTAAAATGGAACAAGAGAGCCCCTACATCAAATTCATGCCAAAATTCAAAATCTAGTGGATGAAACATGCTCAAAATTGAAATGGTTGCGAGTTACCCACCTCAAAATAAGTTGATGGAGTGATTCTTCAAAAAAACCCAACCTTTAGAGAGCAATTTGGTGAAAATGGAGAGCAAAAAGGGTTGAGAGAGGAGCGGGCGTCGGGTTTAGAAGAAGGGGAGGGGAGGGAAAGAGGGTTTTGTACTGTACAGGCACATCACAACCGGTTTGAATTACAAACCGGCTGTGAAAGGGGGCATCACAACCGGTTTGTAAGAAAAACCGGCTGTGATGTGGCGGCCGACTATCACAGCCGGTTTGTGAGAAAAACCGGCTGTGATAGTGAGCATCACAGCCGGTTCTGATGGCAGCTTGCCCCACCTAACTAAAAACCGGCTGTGATGCACTATCACAGACGGTTTTCTCAAAACCGGCTCTGATAGCCTGTTTGTGATAGTGGTTTGTGTAGTAGTGTGGGTAAAAACTTTGTCAGTAATACTCTGCCTCGTTGGATGCTCCAATAGGCCCATGCCACATGACCACAACCAATACCCTTTTTCAGTCTAGGTCTAACAAAGATTAAGAGAATCTATACATTTTGGACTGCACCATGGCACTTTATATGTTTGTCAGCTTCATGGAGTGGACTCCCTCTCCCAATTAACTCAAATATCCAAACTCCAAATCTACCAGCCGACTCAAAACAACTGAAGTCCTCTCTCCTAGTTCACTTTGGTGAATTTTGTGGCTCGTGCTTTAGAAATTGGTGGAGTTGTTCGATCACGCAGTTTTTGGAGTGGAAGTAAAAATGTGGAATGGTACAATCCCAAACATGATATATATTGGTGATTGAACCTGTATGGTATGTGCAAAATGTTTTAATCCATGTCTCGCTTAAAACATCAAGCATTGTTTTATCGAAGGAAAAACAATGTATGGGGAATGTGATTATAGATGCACGGTACGATGAATAATGGTAATGCCAAGAATTGTTCAAAAATGGGTTATTAGAATATAATGGTTTCAGCGACACAAACATAAGAAAAAAAAGCTTCAACATAAGGTTTATGAATTATAATTAATACAGACTCAAGCACAACAAAGCAATGTTCTCTTACAAAGTATGGCTGGTGACAGAAACAGGTTCACCACAATTTGATAAAAACATCTTCCAGCAAACACATGATAAGTTAGGGTAACCGAACCATTTTGTTGAAAGCCGGTCTTTATTTTAGAGAGGTGACTCTAAGGTCAAAGCCCCTTCCCCTCTCACTTACCTTCTACTAATACCGCATTGTTGCATCCACTACAAGAATTACCCACAAATGTTGTTCCCATACTCCGGGAACAAACCTTCTGGTATCTCAAGGCCATCAAGAGAACTTATAGCTGAGTCATCTATGTCGATGCCGCCGACCAACGATGTCCCTGCAACATCTAGATCGATATCATCGAACTCAAAGGTGGGACCATACAGGTCGCCAAGAAGAGCTTCGAGGGGAAACGAGGTGTTATCCTCGTACTGCTCAGAAGGGAGCTTTATTGATGCAGTGATGCTAGTGTCATCCCCCTCCATCGCCTCGACAGGGCCATCACCTTGGGACCTTAGGAGTGCATAGTTGATTTCATTGACCAGTACTAGTTGATCACCATTTAATCCTGCATCATGATTCTGATGAGGCACCACAAATCGTGTAGTATTGCTACTCCCACCATTTGGTGCTACGCCCAAATCTTGACGAGGCACCATGAACGCTGCATCATTGTTACCACCATCCATTGGAGCTGCGTTGAGACCCTGATCCACTATGGACAATGCAGCATTGTTGTCGCCACCATTCAACACTGCACCGAGACCCTGAGGCACCATGGGTGATGCAAAATTGTTGTTGTCAAATGCTCCACCTGTCAATGTTAAGTCACTAACATTGGAAGGCATGAGTGACGTTGTATTGCAGTTGATGCCACCATTTGGCTCTGTGTTGAGAACTCGAGGTGCAACGAATGGTGCAACATTGATGTTGCCAAATGCATTCATTGTTGTTGGCTATTCACATTAGAAGCTATGCCAAGAACCTGATTGAGCTCAGCAGTGAATGAAGATTCACCACTACAGTCATCATAATCATCACTGAATAATGCCTCCAACAATGCTGCCTTCTTTGATGTATTGCTGAAGTTCTGGGGTGCAAGTGCGACAGGTGCATCTGCCTTGCTTTTGGACATGCCCATGCCCAACATGCCTGCAACCTCGGCACCTTCGTGTTGTTCTGCACCAAGGATTGGAGCCTCAAGAAATGACAAGCTGACTTCATTGTTGTACGCTTCTGCCTCTGTAGCAGCTGCAGCAGAAGCCATGCTGCTAGTGAAAAGACCACTTGTTGCTGTAGGTGCAACCATGTGTTGCTGCACCACAGGCGACATCGGTGTGCCTTGGTACACGAATGGCCCGAACGTCAACAACGAAGGGATGTCTTGCTGCTGCTGGTTGCCAATGTTGGGGGCAAACTGCTGATGCTTGTATGCGGCGTTAGTGGCAGCAGCCATGGTGGTTGTCACTGCAGTTGGTGGCACAGAAGGTTGCTGCTGGTGGTGCGCCGCTGGAGGCAATGCTGATGGTGTTGATAAGTACATAGGAGGCGTTGTTGATGCGGCAACAGCATTGCTTCTTGGCTCGGCGGCGTCCGAGAAGAAGAGGAACTTGGGGTTATAGGATGGCACGATGGTACTCGTGAAGAACTTTGGATTGTAGGTAGGCGGCACATTGGGCGTTCGAGGGATGGACTGCACGAGCAGAGTTGGATTCTTGCTTTGGCCTTGTTTCCGTTGTGCAGGCTATAAAAGAAATATAGTTGAGTCATTTGGTAGTATCCTAAAGTAACTGTTAACAATGGAGTACTAAGTAATTCTTATAAAATATAAGTCATAGTAAAATAACAAGTAACTTAACAAGCCACAGCACGACCGCATATTCCACTACCTCCATGAACACTTGCTGTCAAAATTATGATTTTACATATTATTATTGTATACATAATATCAATTAGGATTAACTGCTTTACTAAAAAATGAACAAGAAAGAGTTGTCGACTATATATAAAAATAAAGGGGTAACTACATGCTAGGAATTACAACATCCTGAAAAGGGGCAAAGAGACAACCACAAATGTCATCACATCAACACCATTTCTATTCATTGTGTCTGATTAAACAAGCCACAATAGCAATCCATAAGGCATTAGCTTCACGAGTAATAATGTCAAGAGTTATACAAAAAAACCATGGATGTATGCCTTCGGTAGCACAAATCAGTAACTTGCAGGATGCTCACTCTACTCTACAGGGAGACTAAAATGAAGGTACTACCGATAGCAAGTTCCAGAAAAAAAATTGCAGTAACTGTAACAAGATCAGATATACTCATTCCAATACCCTTGTAAAATAGGTAGACGGTAGATCGAGAAAGAGGAAAAAAATTAGCACCTGTAGCTGGCTGGTCTCGTTGTCTTTTTCTTTCCCCTTGGCCATCGGGTAGCCTCCTGCTTGATCGACAAATGGAAAAAAAAGTTAAGGGAAACATAGTAACTAGTACATGACAAGTTATAAGAATCTTATCCCGAGATAGATCAACCTGTGACGGCAGAGGAGCTTCTAGATTCACTGCAGCCCTTCTTCTTCCGGCCACATCTGGCCCTCACAGCTTTGTAGTGCACGCGGTCTTCGTCCTCTCCTCCGGCGTCCAGGCCTGCCTCATTGGCCGTGCGCTTTCCGCTGGTGTTGCCCCTATTCGCCTTTGTCTCCAGGTGGCACTTGTGCCACGCGATAACATTCCACAGGCGAGTGCGCACCTCATTGATGTCCAGCGGCTTCTTCATGATGTAGGTCCCCGAATGCAGTGTGCTCAGCAGCTCATCTGCCTCGTCGCCGGTGGCCTGGTGATCCTGTGGAAGGACTATTGCCAAAGCATTAAGAGACACAATTAATATATATGTATCTTGTCCAAGATCTCTCACATGCATGCAACAGGATGTAGTATGATCATACAATAGATGACAGGGATGAGAAGGTCGGCCTCCACGATGCCACGGAAGTCGAAGCCGCAGGCCGCAGCCTTCGCGGCGTGGGCGAGGATGACATCGAAGCCTGTGAGGTCGCCGCTCGTGAGGGACTTGAGAGCATGCGTGACGGTGCTGCATACCACCACTACAAAGTGCAAGAAGAGGCTAGTCACTGAGATGGTGTTTGAGAATAATGAACACCCACAAGTTGGAAAACACACGTGCAAGATACTGAGAAATTTGTCCAAATGCGATCGAACTTTCTAAAGATAAAATATTTACATGCCACAATTAAAAACTTTCCAAACAAATTCTTACAAAATGACATGTTTACAAAGACGATTCATACAAAAAAAATAAAAATTGATTCATATATGCAACATGTGCAAATATTTACTAAAATTACTAGCTATCAAATAAAAACTGTCATATCGAGCTTGCTCCAGAATGCACGTACCATCAAAATTCAAGACAGAGAGCAGCATGGTAGCCGATTTCACAAATTTGGTGTCGTCGTCAATGAGCAAGGCTCGGATGCCCTTAGGGAACATGGCGACCATCTCGGCATCCATTGAGACAACTCACGAATGCCTCTGAATTGAGAGTGGTAGACAACTGATAAGAGAAAAAGGGGACTCTGAGTCCGTATTTATAGGCTATTTCCGTCGTTTCTTGTTTGGCCGGCAGGCAAGACTGCAGGCCGGCCTGCGTTCTCTCTAACGTTTGAATGAGTACATGATGGTTGCAAATATCAGTGTATCTCTACTAGTCTCTCTCTTGTTGACCGAAAACATCTACCATCTACATGTTTTGTCCGGTCTTGGTTCCCGCAGGCCAGAGGGTGTTCTTTAACCCATTTCTCCTAGTATATAATATCACAAGCATATCTATAGTATTAATAACTAGCACACCCAAGAAATTGCCTGCGTGGTGTGGTGACACAACAAGGGCATGCTGAAACTCCTTTTAATCACCAGTTTAGCGGCTAATGATTGTTAATCTTTTATTTTGAAATCACCATAACTATTTCACCTAGGTGGTAGAAATAGGGAGATACAGTAGGTGTATATATATAAATGTAGCATAGATAAATCACTAAAAATTTGCAAATATAGAATAAAGAGTATTCACTACTTCTCTTCCAACCATAGATAATATGCTTAGCTTTGTACTAAGTTCTCCTAAGCTGGTTATCAATATCTTAAATTTTAAAACTTGATAAACAAGATTCACATTACTAGATTCATTATGAAAGCTACAACATTTTACAAAACATGGCTATTTTCATTTCAATTATAGTAGATATCCTAAATAAATTCATATATATTTGTGTTTAGAGAAAGGAAATGTTACTTCTATCACGTAAAGCCATTAATTGCTTGATTTCCAAATAGAGATGAAGGAATCTCTTTTTCAAATATTGAATTAAGTTGAGTCCTTCCTGTTCATTAAATTGATGCTATAAAAGACAATGTTAAATCTTTGGATCTCCTGATGGATTTTGCTAGAAGTCCTCACATTTATGAAAAGATTTGTAAATCTAGAAGTTGTCTTACATTTGCTGAGAGAGGAAATATGTTATTATTGGTCAATGTTTATAGATTCCATTGAACACATATGTAAACATTATTTAATTGAGATCAAGTGGTTGCTTGGCTATTCTTTTAATATGCGGGCATTTATGAACAGATTTGTATATCAGTGGAGAGAGAGTACATTAATATTGGTCAATATTTTTCTAGATTTGATTGCTCATATATATAAACATCATTTATTTGAGACCATGTGGTTGTTTGGATCTGCAAATCCATTTTAGTAAAAGTAATCTTAACTGGGTTTTAAGAAAATAGGTTGGGTTAGTTAACTAGGTAGATAGCGTGAGTTTTACGACAAGAGTAGGATTCCATTACAATTATAAGAAGAATAACATCCAAATTGCTCACGAGCAAAATTATGCTAACTTAAGGTAGCATATCAAATATGAAAACATGTACGTGCAACTCCTTTGGCAGCATATCAAATATGGGGAGGTGTGACCCAGGGTCGGCCAAACCAAGGAAGCAACCGCCCGCCCCAGCCGCCTCCATGCGGCGGCCCTTCCTATTCATTTAACTGATGCAATAAAAGACAAACGTGAAATCCTGGCTATATTCTGATGGATTTGTAGGAAGTACTTACATTTATGAACACATTTGCAAATCTAGAAGTCCTAGATTTGAGAAGAGAGTATATTTATATTGGTCAAGACTTTTAGATTCGATTGCATGCATACATATGTAAACCATCATTTATATGAGAGACCGAGTTTTTATCTGTAAACCCATTTTTGTAAAATGTAGTTTGAATTGGGTTTTAGGAAAGCAGGTTTTGGGTTAGTTATTAGTTTCGTTAGATAGATAGCGTGAGTTTTACAAAAATTGTGTAGTTCATTAGTTGTGAGACGCTTCACTGAAGCCATATTCGGTTGGCCGAAATTCTTTTACCATTGCTCATAGAGTTCATTCTTCTCCTCTGACCTGTCTTTGTTATTCTTTTCTTCCAACTCATGTAGCCTGACATTTCCCTATAGTAGAAACATGATTAATCATTGGCCACAGTGTGTCTACCTCGTCATGGGCGGACAACGCATCTGGCAATCGAGTTGGCGGTGACGAGGAGGAAGGCAGCAGTATTAGTCAAAATCACCGATCTCCAGTGGCTTACTCTGCAATGGAAAGACACTGTTTTTTTCTTCAGGGAATGCTATTGCTACCATTTTTCCAACTTTACATTCCACTGTGCATACTTAACAGCTACACGTACATGCATGTTGTATACACCGTAACTCTACACACTACACGCGTGTAATATATATACGACATATCTGTAGTACACGTACATAAATTTCGTATACACACACTACTAGTTGATCTCCAGCTAGGCCTTTGACTCGCGTCCTGATCGGGGACGCCCAGCCTAATAGAAGGCTGGTGGGCTCCTATCGCGTAGCCCTATAAAAGGAGGTGGGGACTACAACACAAAGTACGAGGTTGGCTGCTGCCTCCACTCCCCCACCGTCCCCTAACCCTAACCCGATCCAGAGGGGTGACTGCGAGTGACGGGAAGTGCCACCAGCGGCTGCCATCGCCATCGTCTCTACACCACCCGTCGATGCTCGTGTGCAGCCTCCACCGGCAGAACAAGTTAAGGAACCAGGAGGTCAAGGTATGTCGGTTAAAGTTAATTAGCTGCTCGATCTACTCCTAGATGACCTGTAGAAATTAACAATGGCATCAAGAGCTAGGTCTAGAGGGTAGATTTGAGTTGGGATGTAAAGAAAGAAGACAAAAAGAATTTCGATCTCGAATTGGAAGACGCAAAGAAAGAAACACCCGAAACCCTAGATCCACTGAAAGGCGGAGAGGAAGGGGATCCTCACCTGGACCCTACTGCCGTCCCTACCACCGCCGACGCGCGGGAAGAACACCGCCGTCGAGCAGGGAGTCAACCTGAGTTGCCAGTTTGCTGGTGCTCCACGCGCCGCGAGCATGGGCTTTCGGACGCCGACGCAAGGCCGCTCGACGGCAGCGCGCTCACCCACGGGCGAGCGCGCACGCCGGTGACGGGGCCTGCAGCGGTGCCACCACCTCCTCTGGCCAGCAAGGGTTGCCACCGTCGCCTCTATGCAGAGGAAGCAAGGGGAGGGGGAAGCCAGTCGAGGCGGCTGCGATGAAGAAAGAAAGAAGAGTCGCTCGAGGGATCGCCATCCTTGTCATGACGGCGAACCAAGCGGCGCCGGCGGTTTAAGCGGCGCGCCGGCGGCATGGTTGCGGCCGAGAGGATGAATGGGGCTATGGTTCAAAGGGAGCCAGCGGCCAGCGGTTTTGCTCAGGCGAAAATCGTGTACGGCTGTCCAATCGGATCGGCGGCTCAGTGAGTTTTCATTTGTTGTCACTGCAAAGGTTAAATAATTGTTCCTTTTTAATATAATTGGAACTAATGGAAGAAGTCGTGTGCCGGTTTTTTGGATTGTGCCAAGACCGAGCAAACAAGTCGAGCTGGTCCGTTTGCCTAGCTCGTGGGCCGAGCTGCGTAGAGGTTTGGACGCGCCGAGAAAAGGTGGACCACGAGTGCACGAGCGGGTTGTGGGCCGTTTTTCACGACTGGGCCAAAAGTAAAGATGTGAACATTGATGTTTCACATTTAATATGATCTTTTCAGAAGCAATTATGTGTTGAATTTATGTAAAGTATGATCTCTATTCAATCTTGAACCAAAGGGATAGTTTGTTTTAGATAAAATAAGGTTCTTTGAGATGTTGTTTCTGAATAGATTTAAAGTTTATGCTGCAAAGTAAAGTTTTCATTCTATAAATTGAGTATATTTAGAGGAGTAGAAAGACAATCATTTAAAGTTAAAATTATGGTATTTTTATTTTCTGACCAAAGTTGATGATAACAATATTATAATTCTATGAGTCCAAAGTTTGATGTTCAAATATCTGATAAATTTTGTATCAAAGTGACCAATTTTTAGAGAATTGATAATGATTAAAAAATGCTCTTAAAAGTAAAGGAATGTTTACTTTTTCCGCTGCGATTGAAGATGGTAATCATCATATTAAATTCAAACCAAAGGGAGAATTTAATTTGAGAAGCAAAGTTTTAAAGATAGTTGAGTTTTTCTACGTTATTTTCATTTTTGGCCAAAGGTCATGTGAAATTGATGTGGAGATAAAGTATAAGAAATGCTCTTGAAGTGGAGAAATGTTTAAAGTTTTTATGTTATTTCTATTTCTGCTCAAAGGTGATGTGGAATTAATGTAAAGAGGTGTTGTTCTATTCTATTTTCTGCCCAAAGGTGATATAGAATAGAACATAAATGTTTTATAGTCTAATAAGCATCATTGTTGATTTTTGTTAATAATTTTCTCAAACAAAAGATATTCATGCTTTGATTCTTGAAAGCAGTAAGGAAAATGATCTGCGTACTTGAGACTTAGAAGATGAAAAAAGAAGAAGGTCATAGCATAAGGGACAATGCTCTCTTTAAAGAGTGCCTTCAAAACAAAGCATTCTTGGACATTGATCCAAGAAGAGAGAAAGATTATTGAGAAGTATTTCTCATGTACTCTATGAAGAGGAATGTATTTTCATTTTGTCATCATGATGAGAAGTAATATTTGGCATGCATGTTTAATTTTGACCAAAGTCGAGCTAATTATGTGTGTTAAAGAACATTCAGATTTAATATCTAAATTTGATGATTGAATATGCAAACAGAAGAGCCAATTCTGGCATTTATGTCCCTCATAGGGAATTACCCGCATTGTGGGGAAATTTTGAACAAAACCCACATGGTGGAAATGTTAAATATAGAGCCAGCATAGCTGGAAAGTTTGAGAAGATACCTGCATGGCAAGGTAAAGTTGAAATAATGCTTATGTGAGACAATACCGCATGGCAGGAGAAAGTTAGTAAAGGACTTATCCTGCAAGGTGGGAGAAAGTTGTTACAACTCATGTGCCTTTAGCATATCCCACAGCGGGAGAAAAGTATGGAGTAGCATTCATGCTATTCTAGTATTGATTGTGCATTTTGTGTCATGGTCATTAACCATTCAATGAGTTTAAGAAGAATATAAATAAAGTCACAGACAAACATAAAGATATGAATGGCATGCGAGTGTGACTTGCAAGAGAACTAAGGATAAAGAACTCTGTTGAATTTTTGAAGAAGAATGAGGAAAAAGTACTCTCGTACGAGCTAGTAATAATTCTATTTTGCATGACGTAATTGTTGGCGGTTGTTAAGTACCAAAATAACCGCCAACATTCTCTACTAAAGTGAAGGATTTTGCAATGCTAACATGCATATTTCCCTTCGAATAATGTAGTTCCACATGTCCTTGGAGAATATTTGGTTGTAGGTGTTTTGCTGCAGAAAATAAAGGAAATTGAAGGAGAATCCATCTCATGGATCCAAGTGACAACTTCTCGACGAATCAGAGGCCGCCACAATGCATCAAATGGATTGAGGGGCACACCGGGGACCAAATCGCCTCACCTCAGTGTGTGCACGTGCAAACAACACTTGGAACCCACATGCCAGCCACCCTGAAGAAGCACAATCCAAGTGAGGCCATGGAGGGGTCGGTCGAATCATTGGATTGGCCGAACCGCCACTAGCCCCTCTCATCTGCTGCTTCCACGTGTCAGCTCCTGGTGCTCTCCTAAGGTCAGTTCTGAGGTGCTCCAAGGAATATTCGCTCGAGATGCTACTGCTTTGAGCCTATAAATATGAGGGAGGGGGCTCCAAATGAAGACACACAACTTTTGAGCAATTCACTCTCTTCCTTAGGCTCTAGGCTTAGTGGAGTAGGCTAGAGTAGCTCTATTCAGGTTCTAGGTCTCCTTTGACCTTGGATAAGGCTGTTGTATCTCTTAGTTCCAGGATGATTTTGATCTACTTTGATCATTTATCTTTTCCATACAATGTTTGTCTTGGTTATGATATGATCGAGCTGTGTTCGTGTTCTTGCTATCATGATATGCTTGGCTTATATGCTTGATTAGTCTTATACCCTTGCATAGATAGTAAAGTTATGGATGCTCTCTCTCGTATTAGACTTTGCTCTAGTTCAATTAGAATAAGGTTACATGTATTGCATGATCTTCATGATTAAAGCCACGGTATAGGTTCACCGGTTATTCTTATAAAAGCGGCATCGATCCAAGACTCAATAGTCTGGAATGGTCGATGTGTTGTGAACAATGCGAGCATGGAGCACGGGTTGGAATCAACGGTTGATTATCAGTGTTCCCCATGATTTGGCCGGGGTAGGCCGCAGGTGGTGACAGCCCCGTTGGACCCTTTGAAATCCTCCACGTTCGGGTTCCCTGTAGGCGTTCTGAAATGAGTAACAACCTGGCTGTGCTTAAGCAGCGAGGGAGGTTATCTCCCCTTACCTGGTGCTTTGGTCTATTTCATCATGATGTATAACCTGTATCTCTAATCTAACATGTGCATGTATGTGAAGTGTTTAGAACCTAGATACTAACTCTTAGTCCTTTCCCTAGTCTAGATGTCCTTGAGATGAACCCTAGTGTGTGTCACACTACCCATATCATATTATTATTCTTACCCTGTCCTTTGTATATGATTCTATCCATTCTATTGCTATATTCATGATCGCAACAGTATTCTTTAAGCAATCCTTCCTTTCTTTGGGAAATACGATACCCTTGGGAATACTCATGGGTGAAATGCTACAATGGTATATCCGTGCGCTTGCGGATCAATTCGCAACTATTAGATTACCACTTGGAATTTCTAGCGGTACTACTGGGCAACTAGTAGTAACGTTAGTAAGTGTCAACAAGCATTTCTGGCGCCGATGCCGGGGAAGGCACTGTTAAAAGAATTACTTTGCACATGTCTATATGCATAGATGGTACATCTTTACTCAGGCACGCTAATGTTAGATATGTATTCTTTATCTTTGATGCTAAAGACAGGTAGTGTATAACTGGTTTCGAGTTGCCAACAAATTTCATTGAAGATCCCGAGTCATTGGTGAGAAGGGTGTGATCTCGCGTCGTCCCTCCCCAGATTACTCTTTCGGCAACTGAACCAGCTTCCTTTGTGCCATCCACATCAACTCCTATGGCTCAGAAGACCCTCAACGAGTACTCGGCTCGCTCTACTGCCCAGGTGCCGTGAGGCCTTGCTGTGGATATTGGAAACGGGAACTTTGAGATCAAGACGGGCTTAGTCACGATGGTACAGGCCAGCCAGTTCTGTGGCAAGGCCAATGAGGACGCGAGCGCCCACCTCCAACAGTTTCAGGAGTTGTGCAGCACCTTCACTATAAGCGGAGTAAGTGAAGACGCTATCCGTCTTCACTTGTTTCCATTCTCTCTGCTTGGGAGAGCGAAGCAATGGTTCTATGCGAACCGGGAAAAGATTGGTATGTGGGAAAATTGTGTCACTGTGTTCCTCACGAAGTTCTTTCCATTGGGCAAAACTAGTGCCCTACGTGGAAGGATTTCAAGTTTTCAGCAAGCAACATTGGAATCTAATCCCAAGGCGTGGGAAAAGCTCCATGAGTTTGTCCTAGTCTGTCCTCACCACGGGATGGGTAACTGGCTTATTCTACAAAGTTTCTACAATGGGTTGACTGTGACATCCCGAGGCCATGTTGATGCCGCTGCTGGAGGTGCTTTCTTCTCATTGACCCCTGAAGCTGCTACAACTTTAATTGAGAAGATGGTGACCAATCAAGGGTGGAGCGATGAATGACTCCAATCCCGTCAAAGAAGTACGCATACCGTCAAGGAAGCGGATGTGCTTACTGAGAAGTTAGACCTCCTCATGAAGAAGGTGGACGATATCACTCAAGAAAAAGCTGTCATGACCAACACGGTGCTGCCCATGGATTCTCACATGACTTGTGAGGTCTGTG